>JAXQQM020065715.1:0-232305 GCA_034641835.2 Pinus albicaulis
CAGATATGTAGGGAACCAGACTTTTATGTATGGATTCCATGATCATTAGTTTTGCTTTGATATCCCGCTTCTTATACTTGGTTTTAGCAGCAGTAGTAGCAGTGGATGGATGTTCTTGTATCTTACCCAGTACATAGTCCATGAGATCATGGTCTTCTAATTTGAGATCTAATATCATCTTCCAAGCATGGAAGTCATCCCTTCCAGTCAGCCTGTCATCCTCCTTGAAGCCATAACTTGTGGAACTCATTTTTCTCTTTTGGTGATTGCTATAAGTTAGGGCTTGTCTTCACCTCACCTCAGCTACGAGAGGTAGTACCGCCTCTTTTCATCTCTTTGACTACTGCAAAAAAACACAGTAAGATTGTTTCCCAAACCAAGAAATTTATTTTCCTTACAACTTGCTCACAGGGAAAGAAGAATATTGTGGCCACAACCTCAAAATAGGGCTCCCCTACACAGCTTCAGCATATCGACAAAGTCATGGAGGATACGAGGAAATTTTCTCCTCACTCACAGAGGGTCCTTTACACTGTCAGGACAAGCACTCCACTGATCTGACCCTCGATGCATAGCCTCTTGATGTTTCCATCACTTAGATAAATACACAAACATAATCCACACATGTATTGACTGAGGTTGACAAAGAAACCAAATTTACTAAATGCATCCAGCATGTCCGCCCGCAGGTCCATGACATCTTCAAAAAATCTAATACCCAATTGAACAAAATATGCATCATCTCATGGAGGATCATAACGCAATGGGAACCTTTGCTTCCTAAGGAGAGAGGAATGATCCAGGTGGATATCGGTGGCCACCCACCTATTCCATTTGAACATGTACCATCAATTCTTGCAGCTTTTCACTTTAAGCACAACTTACTATTTTTTGCAGGTTGTCGGTTCCTGGACTTTCAGAGCCATTTGGATACCCTAATGAGCCACGTGGATATTGTTGGCCACCCACCTATTCCATTTAGACCCACATCATCAGTTATTTCATTTTTTTGTTTCAGCACAACTTACTATTTTTCGTAGCTTTTTTGGGTCCTGAACTTCCGGATCCATTTTGAGGCCCTAAACGACGTTTTTTAGGTATTGCTTTGTTAGCGAGGCCAATTTTGCTCCAAAATCTACATTTGAGATCAAAATTTTTAGTCCTCGGATAGATCTTTCTAAAGATGTATCATGCGCTTCAAACGGAGATAGGATACCAAAGTTACGACCCCAAGAAGTTGAAACACCAATTTACACAAATAGGGCCCATAGTTTTGGCACTTCATCTCCTACGGTTAGGTTTTTGGATGTTTAGGGTTTTGCGTTGTTTGTAATTAATAAATAGGCCTTCAAGCCTCATTGTAACACAATTCAGAGGCATGTAGCCACCACATCTCTTCTCAGAGATAAGCTACAAGTGCCCTAGCTATTTTATTTCCATTATGTCTGCAAGCATATTTCTATTATTTTATATTAATGAAATAAAGTGTTATTTCCGCTGCATCTTTGTATTTATGGTTATATGTTTATTCTATTGCATTCCTGCACAAATCCGGATCAGTGATTTACATTTAGGTTTATGTTTTTACGTGAGATCTACCTCATAGTAGGGTGTAGATCACCTCTTTAAGCAATCAAAGGAAAAAGGTTAATTCAATACAAAGAATAGAAATTGTTTCTCCAAAATCTTTTTTTGATGAAATATTTGTAAAATGAATTATATATATATATATATATATATATATATATATATATATATATATATATATATATATATATATATATATATATATATATATATATATCTCTCTCTCTCTCTCTCTCTCTCTATATATATATATATATATATATATATATATATATATATATATTCACGTCAAAGTTATAGTATCTGAAAATATTAATTATATCCTTATTCTATCTTGATAAATCCTGAATTAAATTAATATAAGGTGGTTGGATATAACAATACTAACCAGAGTTTTAAGGAAAAGTTTGGTATGACAAAATGGTAAAACCTATCCACCAAATAAAATTTACACTCATCATAAAGCATTTGAAGTTGTTGGATATAACAATACCTCCTATCCAATGAAGTGACTTCAAACTCATTAACATAAGTATAAAGTTTATCATGAAATTGGCTTTTCCAAAATCATCCACTTTCCATGATTTTATAGCAAATTGAAGTGACATGCAAAAAGGGCGTAGTCTAACTTATAGACTAAATAACCTTTTTAGCATGAATTCATCAAAATCGGACAATACAATTTCAAGATTTATTGTTGTTTCAAATACATTTTTGAGTGCATAAATGGATTCAACACCCTCAAAACCCCCTAGGGGCACTCCAATTATACATATTAAACAATTTAACCTCAAGTTTTTAGAAGTCTCTGTTTAATTTTGAGTTGTGAAAAAGGTCGTTTTGTCTATAAATTAAACTACCTATGCAAACATTATCCTAGAGTTACCCTATTTTCTAGATTCAAAGATAGGAGCAACTTATTATTAATAAATTTTGTTCCTAAGCTATTTTTAATTAAATAAGAGCATTGTTACATTTTTTACTCTCTTATTTTCCTCTTTAGGAGCATTATTATTTTTTCACTCTCCTAACAAATTTAATATTGTATTAATCCAAAGTTATTAAATTCAATAATATTAATATTAGGGTTACTAATGTTTTTTTTCATGGTATTAATAATAATTTAGTCCATGGTATTTGGCCCATAGGCTTCATCTCAATAAAACCTCTTTTTTTAGTGTTGGTAGATATAAAGAAATTTATGGAGTAAATATAGAAATATGTGTTATTTATGTACCATGCCTCTTTTATTTACTATGTTATTTGACCCATAGGTTTGGTATATAATTTGATGTTGATTTCTAATCCTATTAGATATATTTTTATTTATATACCACACCTCTAGCTCATTCATATTTTTATTTGTTTACCATACCTCTAGTTCATTTATATTTTTATTTATTTACAATATCCAAAAGAGATTTTATCTATTTAGCATACCTTTACTTTATTTATATTTGTATTTATTTACTATATTTTTTTATAGTATTAATAAGCCTATTCATATTTTAAATTTATATTGTGTTTGTACATAATAATAATTAGATTGATTTTTAAATAAGACCCACATTAGATTAACAATGTTAAATGTAAAACACATGCTAAATGTTTATGTTTAAGTATTTACGTGAGATGTACCCCATATCTATCGGCTCAATAAAAAATGTTGAATGTTAAACATTACTATTTAAGTTTAAGTTTTTACATGAGTAAATGTTAAACCTCATATGTATCCCTATAGCTCCAGCTCGGTAAATGTTAAACCTTATATATATCCCCATACTGAGTCGTAGAGGGCGCTAGATCAAAAACATTAAATGGTAAACATTACCATTTAAGTTTAGGAAAAATGCTAAGATGTATCTCACACTAAGTTGTAGAGAACGATCCCATATTGTGTTGTACAACGCCCCATATTGCCTCGTAGAGCGCGATGGATCAAAAATATTAAATATTAAACATTATCATTTAAATGTTAAACCTGATATGTATCCTCAAACTCGATTGTAAAAGGCGCTAGATCAAAAATATTAAATGCTAAAAATTACCATTTAAGTTTAAGAAAACCCATATTATATTGTAGAGGGTGATCCCCTATTAAATTATAAAACGCGATCCCTAAAAAATATTAAATACAAAACATTACCATTTAAATTTACTTTTTTAAATAACATCTACCCAATACTCGATTGTAGATAGTCTCTCCTTGAATGTTGAGCATCTCTCCTGAAAATTAATTATTAATATTTTTTTTCCTACCCTATTTTTAATTAAATCGCAGTTTTCTTTTTTAAAATCTCCCTGTCCCCAGCTTTTCAATGAAATGTAATTTTGATCCCAATCTAATTTACTCGAGATGCGTGTTTGGCAGGTGTCCTTCTCAAGTATGTTATTATTACTCAATCGACCACGGACACGGTGTTTCTCTCGATTGGATATATCTTGGGTGCCCTCTCCATTCGTCTCTAAGGCGTTCTTCCACTTATATATTGGAGACTTTGTAATCCCACACCACACCATATCTTCGTCGTCGTCTATTGCAGAGACCTCCGCAATATTCACCTCCTTCTCTCCTCCGCAATAGAGCCACCAATGAGGATTCGAAACCGGCACCGATCTTCCCCTTTTGTGTTTACTTTTCCTGATGCTCCATCAACCGTTGAACCCTCTTTTCCTGATGCCCTAATCTCCAATACTCCGGCAGTTCTCCACATGAAATCGTTCACAGAGTCGAGTGCAGCTCCAATAGTGTCAAACCACCAGCACCATTATATCGAGTCGCAGTCCAATCTCCCCACCACGAATCCAGACATGGCGGGAGTGTTGAAGCCAAACGATAATGACGACGATTGCTCAGATTCAGCCGAGTTAATGCAAACCCCGCCATTCCCTGCAATACCCAACAAGGAGGAAGCGGAGGAGTTAGAGAAACTTAGGGTTTGCACAGTAAACAAATCTCCATGGGATGTTTCCTCATTTGTCCAAGATTTCCTCGCAAAACCCACCAGTGAACCAGACCAGCAATCCATGCAAAACAATAGCAACAGCGAGAGGAATAAAAAAGAGAAGATCAGGGCGCCATTGATACCTACAAAGGTAATAGCAGAGGCAAGGCATCAGGTATGTGGTAGTTTTGGTTTAGGTAGGCAAATCATGGGAAGAGTGTGTGTGTGTACATTTTAAATATGCCCCTTGGTTAGGGTATGGGCTGTGTGACCTAATCTCATACAGCACAGAACAATAACTTCTTTCACAATTACTGTATAGTTATAGTTTTAACTTTTTTTAGAAATATTCATCGTTGGCCCACATATGAATCAGATCAGATTCAGCGTAGTGCTGAATAGGCTTTTGTGTGGTTCATGTGGAGGACGATGATGATTTTAACAAAACTGAGATTGACAGGTAATAGTTTCTCTCTATTACTGACAGTAACCATGTCAGAGCATTGTAATTACACAGTTTCATGTTTTTTTGTTTCTCGTAGAATATAAGAATTTAACTCAAAGAAGCAACAGACTCTGTTCATAAATCTAGCTTCCTGCCATATACGGAAAAAGTAGTGAACCCTTGTATGAATTCGTGACTCTAAATCATGGTCACTTGACAGTAATCCACCAGCCAGAAATTAGGGCATGGAATAAGCTGTTCTTACCAGTCAGTTGTGTCTTGTAATTTTTATTTATTGTAATAGTTTGGCTGACATGGCTGCGCTGTATTTGATTTTATTGTTGTCAAGACTGGAGTACAAACGGGAAGCAGGTATGCCACTGTTATCCAGCATTAATGCAAATCCATGGTACACCATTGCTGCTTATTCTGTAACTTCAGTAATATAATTCGTTGGTTTATCTTATTTTTCAGCTGTGGGAAGATGTCACAAGTAACAGAAGAAGAGCAGACGCTTGAATCAGAACTGCTGATAGTATTTTCAGAAGAAGTTGCTGGTTTGACAGTGAGAGAACCTGCGTCCAAGCTTATGCTAAGGAATGTCAAGAACATAATTTCAGAAGGTCTTCCTCTGACACTACAACTACAGGTGAGGAGGGCCATGCTTAACCGTCCATATTTTGTACAGTTGGACGATGGAAAGTTTGCATTGTGGGACAATTTTCGCAACAGTAGAGTGGGTAGCTTGGATAAAAAGGAGAGAACGAGTTTGGAAATAGAGAAAATAATGGGCACCCACAAATTTGACAGAGAAGAGAAACCTGCAAGAGAATTAGGTCTAGAGCTTGCAGTTCCAAAAATAATGATAACCAAAGAAAAGAGGAGCCGAAGAGTAAGGGTCGATGAGAAAGAAGAGATTGGCTCTTGCAAAGAAGATGGTAAAAGGAGGAAGAAGAAAGTTGAGCAGAGATCATATGATTCAGTCTACAGTGGGAGTAATGGCGGTAGCAATAATTACAGTAGTCTCCTCTGATTCTCAATGTTATAACAGTCAAAGTATTTCAGATGGTAATGGCGAGGCGAGTCAAAATGGTAATGGCGAGGCGACGACGAGGACGAGGACGAGAGATATAGAGCTGCTGTTTATACTTTACTTTCAAGGTTCAGTAGAAATATTGGGATTTAGAAAGAGCTTCATCCTACCTATTGTCGAAAGAGGAAACCAGTCAAGGCTAGATCTCTGAAAGATCTACTCTGATATAACCCGATTGTCCTGTGATCGATTCGTGGAATAGGGGTGCGCATTTATGTTGTGTTTCTTACCGAGGAATTCCAATATCCAGCTAGGGGAAAGTCTCTGCACTTATGAATAATGAATAATAGTGATTGCCCATAGAAAACTTTCAAAATAAGTTGTTATGCACACCATGCATCCCTGCATGTTTTGACGGATGATCAATGATATCTTTTCAATACACTTCTCAATTTGTTCTAGTAAATTAATTGTCCGTAAATTAGGATTGAAATACAATTATTTTTCTGTAAATTATGATTGATTTTACACAGGGAAAGCAAACTAACCCAGTCTTAAAACTTACAACACGTCATGTCTAAAAAATATTAGATTAGATTTTAGGTTTAATATAAAAAATCATATAAAATTATTTTTCAAAACTTCAAACTCGGTAAAGCACAATCTATTTGTGAATTGTTAAATGTTACATCAACTTAGAATAAGTAAAAAATTGAAGTAAATTGACATCATAGTTAAATATGTAATTTGTCTGAAGTATATTTATTAAAATAAAAAATAATTAATCTTTTTACACAAGGAAGTTATAAGTTATAGAATATGTGATGTGATGTTGTTATTGTCAAAAGGAGCTATACAACCCATGATATTGTCGTAGCTTCTTTACACAACCTAGTATATGAAAGTGACGTTGTCACTTAATATTACATTAAAAAAACAAACTAGTAACATATATATATATATATATATATATATATATATATATATGAGAAGTTCAATATATGAGAGTGATTTTGTCACATATTAAAAATTTTTAATATTCATGAAAACAAAAAGAATATAAAATTTGTAACTAAATAAACACAAATCAATTCTTATTACTTCTTATATGTTGTATGAAAAATTACTTAAATTGACATCATAGTTAAAATGTGTTTATATGAGGAAATTTGTATCAAAGTAAAGAAAATAATAATATTTTAGATATGTAAATTAAGTCTTTTTTTGTGAGTAAATTAAGTTTCTATTTTACAATAAAATACTTAGAAAATTTTTATATGAAATAAAATTTATCTAAACAAAAAAAATAATAAATATTTTAAATATTTTATCTATATAAATTAAATAAATTGTACTTAGAATTGACTACATTCTCATCATCTAGACAACAAAGTTTATTTCCTACACTATAAAGCCATATAGCCATAAATACTCTCTTACCATGATCCATTATCAACTGAATACACGGAAGCGTTATCTTGAGTTCCCCTAGTGTGCGGGAACAGTTGATTCAAATCATAAGTCGGACTTCTTAGAGCTTTCATTCAAGCATGTCAGAAAAATAGCTAGGCAAATATGCTTTTGAAACTTGGTCAATAAAATTGCTCTAAAAGTAAAAAAATAAAAAAATAAAAAAATGAGTATTTTTAAAATATAAATTATTTAAATTGTTATGATAATTCAACAAGTAAAAATTAATAGGTATTTTATATATGTGTAAATTATGCAATTTATAAAAGTTTTTGTGTAAAGTAAAATAAAATATTTGATTATAATAATATTTTAAATAAAAAATAATGCTTTAATAAATTATATAGATATTATAGTTAGAATGTGTTTGTATGAGAAAATTTTATCAAAGTAAATAATAAAAAGTATTTAAGATATATAAAAAATTAAGATTATTATTAGAAATATAAGTGTATATTTTAATTGAACTTAAACTATTCAAATCTGTAAATAATAATCCTTCATAATAAAAGAGGAAAGTGTAACACTTCTAATGAAAAAGAGTAAAGAGTGTTTATGACACGAAGTTGCCCAAGTTGCACTCAAATTACTAAAGATGTATTCTTGATCTTCAAGCTCTACAAGAAATGTGAAGTGGATTTAGGGTTTGGAGGTTACACACAAGTTGTTATATAACTAGTTACACAGAAGTTGTTATATAACTAATTTAGATTTATCTTAACTCGGGATCTATCAAGTGCTGAGAGAGATGAAATATATAGAGGTGTAAACATGCTTTTTGAGTGGAAAATTTGATGAGAGGTTTGCACCTAGAAACATTTGATCCCTCTCAACCCTTATAGATCTCGAGTTAAGATAGATCTAGGGTGTCTTTTTAAACATTTAGAAATAGATTATTGAAATCACTTTTTTTCAGAATCCCACAAGGTTTGACCCAAGGCAGAAATTAAATCATTCTAATTTGGTGGTGTTTCGCTCAACACATAAGTTATATCATTGTAATTTGGTGGTATTTCAATCAATGCAAAAATTAAATCAATATAATTTGAATCATTCTAATTTGGTGGTAAGAGTGATTCATTACACACGATGAAAAAAATAAAATGCACTAGCAAACAAAATCAAACTTAAAAAACTATCGCACTTTGTACTATGAAATCATTTCCCACAAATATTATTATTTTCCACATGGCAAGATCCCCGAAATCCTTTCCCACAAATATTATCTTCCACTTGGGACAACCCTCAAAATACTTTATGAGAAATATTATTTCATTCTTGCTTCCTCACAAATTCAATTCGACACTTTATTTGTGTTAAATTTATATTAGGGAGGGAATTGATTTTTCATTAGGGTAGACATTAGATTAATTAGATTAAATTTTAAATGTTAAATGTTGAACATTACTTTTACATTTACATTTATGTTTAAGTTTACTTGATATAGTCAATGCATGTAGTGTACTCAAATACAAATCTCGGCAATCCAGATTTATTAAATTTAATAATACTAATATTATAATATATTAAATCATTCTAATTTGGTGGTGTTTCACCCAACTCAGAAATTAAATCATTCTAATTTGGTGGTAAGAGTGAATCATTACACATGATGGCATCCATGGAGTCGAAGTAGATGAAAAGGTAAAAACAAAAAGGTAGAAAAAAAAAAATAGAGTAGTAGTACGTACTATGAAATCCTTTCCCACAAATATTATTTTTCACTTAGCTCTCGGAATCCTTTCTCACAAATATTATTTCACTCTTCTCAGCTACTATGAAATACTTTCCCATAAATACTATTTCCACGCCCCTCTAGAAATCCTTTCTCACAAATATTATTTCACTCTTAGCAGGTACTATGAAATCCTTTCCCACAAATATTATTTTCCACTTTGCTCCCGAAATCCTTTCTCACTAATATTATTTCACTCTTAGGACTCTCACAGATGCTTCCTCACAAATATAGTTGGAATCTTTATCTGTGTTAAATTTATATATTTAGGGAGAGAATTGATTTTTCATAAGGGCAGACATTAGATTAATTGGATTAAATTTTAAATGTTAAATGTTAAACATTACTTTTACATTTACATTTTGTGTTTAAGTCAAATCAGTCCTCAAATCAGTCACCCAGTCAATGTGAGAATAATCTAGACTAATGCAGAAATAGATTTAGTTTTGAGTTGTTGAACGAGAGCTTTAATTTAGAAATTGGTTCCATCTATTTAGGTTTGTTTCCTCATCTTCAGGAAGATTAGGTGAGTGCAATCTGCTATATAAGTGTAATGTAATCGTGCAGTTGAATTCAATTATACAGTGAGGTTTGTCTCACGTTTGCTGTGTTGTTTTGTGCTTTTGTTTTAAGTTGGTATCGAAGCTCTTTAGCTGTCTTTCGATCTCTGAAATAAGCTGTGTTTGGGTATTGGAGTGAGAGCTCTGGCTCACATTCCGCTTTCAAAACCCATCAGAAGTAGGTAGACAGAATTGAGGATTTGCACACCATTCGGGCCGAGGGCCTGTGTGATTGACCTTGTTCGCTGGTGAGAGTGTATGGCCTTTCGCTGCTGAGACAACGCATAGTTAGCTTGGATGAATTCTTGTTTTGGTTGTAATCTGCTGTGTTACACCAGCGTTGACCATCCCCTTCTTCATACACATTAATCTGGTCGAAAGACGAAGGCTTTAGCCTTCCAGCCTACATTGTGAAGCTTGCTGCTCGAGCTTGCTATTCATGCCAGCGCGTGGAGTTTGTGGCGGTTGCTGCTCGATCTTGATGTTCGTGCCAGCGCATGGAGTTTGTGAAGATTGCACGTGGAGGTTGCGTGTGGCGTTTTTCATTTAATTTTTTGGGTTTTCACACCAGTACAACGTAGCAGAACTGCTGCTCACTCCTCATTGCGGGCGGACAGAAGATCTCCAGCCCGTGTTCGAAGAAACTGTGGTCACTCCGTTTCAACTGACCACGTGATCCCATTGCCGTGACAGCGATTCCCTTGCTGTATTTACAATTTGCGCGTATGGCCTCTTGAGACTATGTGGCAGGAGTAGTTTGTTTGTTTTTTGTCCAAGCTTTGTTATAGAAAGTGTTTCAATCCAACTCTGAAAAGTTATCCATCGACATTTGAAAAGCGTAGGGGCTGTCTTCCCCTTTAATTTGCACTTCAATTTTGCTCAATAGCACTTTAATTTGCACCTCGATTTTGATGGGCCTCCTCGATTTTTGTGCCAATGAGTACGACCTTCAAAAATCAAAATTTGCACCAAATTTCAGCCAATTCGGACCATGCGTTGACCAAAGTCAATGCTCGTCAAACTTGCCTAGAAACCCTAACCACAAAAAAATTGCTGCATTAAATTTCATCCTTTTTTCTGCAGTAGATTTCGTCCTTCTTCACGTGGGAGATGAAACTGCTTCTCAGATGCTCGTATATAATTAGAGGAGAAGATGTGTGATGTTGAGTGAGTGAAATGCTCTCCAAGGTTGACTGTATTTATATCCATCATTGAGGTGTGTGACACATCTGCTGGGGGTGTAAAACCTTAAGGCCGACTTGCACTTAAATTTATTATAAATAATAAATTCAAAATAAATGTTCTTCTCCTCAGATTAAAATCAATTTTATATCGATTTTCCACCTCTCTGAAAGAGGAATCCAATACAAATATTGAAATCTTCATCTGAGCATCACAAGATGGAGTTTGGACCTAGTTGTCCAAATTTAACACTACCTCTCAACTAGGGAGAACTCTATCCACCAATGCAATCAAACATTGTGCATCATCCTGCCGTAACTTGCTTTGCTGGCCTCTTTATTTCAGAACAAAAGTGGGCCAGTCACAAAGACATCATCCCCCAGCTGACAAATTCAGCCCAGAGGTCTGAAACCTCTATCGGACTCACAAAGAGTCTCCAACCAACCCGAAGTTGGTTCATCTGACCCGAAGTCAGGCGGAGGTTCGAGACCTCACTAGAATTGATCCCAGATCAAGTGGTTGGACTGTGCCATCCTAGATAGAGAGTACGACAATCTCTGATGCATCCATCAGGCTTTGCTACTGGTCTCTAACTTTTCCCACCTCATTGGCCAAATGAGAGGTACTTCCCATGAGCCCTGAACTCAATGGGTAGGATGCATACGGGGCACAGATAATGAGAGGTGAACAAACTCAATAATCACAATGGTGGGGTCCAAGCACAACAACAAGGTTTGGAAAGCCTTGACTTGTGGTTGCTCATAGCTCCGAGAAGCTGTCCCCAAAGCCCCCAGAGCTCCTTGAGCTCATCGTCCAACAAGACACACATCATAGGGTCGTTCCACGATACCAAGTCTCTCACGGAAGGTTAGGAACTTGACCTTCCCCAGGGGCTTAGTGAGAATATCCGCGACCTGCTCATCAGTTCCATTATGATCGAGCCTTACGGCACCTCGCTATACCATATCCCGGACGAAATGATACCTGATATCAATATTCTTGGATCAGTCGTGGAACACAGGATCCTCGGTCAAGCGAATCCCACTATAGTTATCACAAAGTATCATGGTGGTATCTAGCACATGTCCAAATAGCTCACTAAAGAGCTTTTGCAACCAAACTGCTTCACACCAGGCCATACTTGCTGCAATGTATTCGGCCTCTGCGGTGCTCAAAGCCACCGACTTCTGCTTCCTTCTCATCCATGAAATCGAAGTAGAACCAAGATTGAAGCTGCATCCTGATGTGCTCTTACGATCCACCACACTGCCAGCCCAATCGGCATCAGTATATCCAAGGAGTGTCATGCTCCCGATAGTGTATCTCAGTCCATGGTTTATCGTGCCCCGAAGGTATCTCAGAACATTCCTGGCACCAACCCAGTGAAAGTGATGAGGTTCAACCATCTGTTGACTCAAAGTGTTCACTGCAAAACATATATCATGACGGGTGTTCACTAAGAACATCAGGGCCCCTATGAGTTGATGATACTCAGTAGTATTTGCCAATAGGGGCCCAACAACGCTGCCACTCAACTTCTTGAAGTTGAGTTCCATTGGTGTTGACACGGACTTGCATTCCACCATACCAAATCTTTCCAGAAGTTTCACAATGTATTTTCCTTGAGAAAGGAAAATCTCTCCAGGTCTTTGCCAGACCTCCAGGCCTAGGAAGTAGTGCATCAGTCCTAGGTCCTTCATCTCAAACTTAGCAGCAAGCTCCTTCTCGCATTGATGAATGAGAGGGTCAGCACCTTTCAGGAAGAGGTCATCCACATACAACACCAGAATGAGAGGCTTCCCCTGGACAACCTTGAAGTAAAGGTTTGGATCATCATTACTTCGAGTGAAGCCTGACTTCATCAAATAGCTATCTATCCTCTCGTACCAAGCTCTGGGTGCTTGCTTCAACCCATAGAGGGCTTTCTTCAACCTGCAGACATGAGTGTCCCGATCCTAGACTTCAAACCCCAGAGGTTGTTCTACATACACCTCTTATTTTATTGCACCATGCAGAAAAGCGGTCTTGACATACATCTGATGAAGAATCCATCCTTGCATAGCAGCAAGGGTTATGATTGATCGAATGGTGGTGTATCGTGCCACAGGTGAAAATATGTCATCATAATGTATTCCTTCCTTTTGAGAGAAGCCACGGGCAACAAATCTTGCCTTGAACTTTTCAGCACTTCCATCAGATCCATGCTTGATCTTGTAGAGCCATTTCGTAGTGACAACTGATTTGTCCTTTGGTCTTGGAACCACATACCAGACATCATTCTTCATTATGGACTCATATTCTTCGTGCATATCATTCTTCCAGACTTGATGCTTTATGGCTACCTCAAAAGATCCAGGTTCGGATTGTACAATAGTACTCATGGCAGCCAAATACCCTTGGTATCTACACGACTTCTTTCTTTCCCATAATGTCCCCCTCAGGGCAGCATGTCCCTTAGCATCTTCGAGAGTGTCCCTGAGCCATGATGGTCTCTTTCTCAGTGAAGGAGACGGATCGATTGGGTCCATTGGTCCTTCAACATTAGGCATTGTCTCATCCTGCAGTTCTTCTTGATTTCGAGCCCTTGCTTCATGAAGATCTCGGAAGATCTACTACTTTCTTCAGGGAAGCATCTTCGTCAAAAGTGACATCATGGCATATCTCTACTTCCCTTTGACCAGGTACATAGACTCTATAGGCCTTAGAAGTTTTGCTGTAGCCCAAAAACATTCGTTTCTTCCCAGAAGCATCCAGCTTACTTCTTTTTTCTTTTGGCACATGAAAATAAACAGGACATCCAAAAATTCTAAAATGTGAGACGTCAGGTTTCTTACCAGTGAAAACCTCTTCGGGAGTTTTAGAGTCCAGGGCAGAATGAGGGCATCGGTTTTGAATGTACACAGCAGTATTCGCAGCTTCTCCCCACAAAAACTTTGGTAGACCCTGGTCACATAGCATGGCACGGGAAGCTTCCACAATGGTCCTATAATTTCATTCAGCAATGCCCTTCTGCTCAGGAGTATAGGCAGTAGTAGTATCCCTCTTAATGCCAGCTTCTCTGCAAAATTTCTTGAACTCATTTGAATCATATTCAGTGCCATTGTCGGTCCTCAAAATCTTGATCTTCTTCCTTGTCATATTTTCCACCAAGTCTTTGAAGGTACGGAACCACATGAAAGCCTCATCCTTCTTCTTCAAGAAGTATATCCAGGTTTTGCGGGAGAAGTCATCAGTGAATGTCATATAGTAATAACATCCTCCCAAGGATGTCACGGGTAGCATACCAGATAGATCAGAATGGACCAGTTCCAAAATATCAGATGTCTTTGTGACACTTGAGGGGAAAGGTCCCCTTGTATGCTTTCCTTCGGCACAACCCTTACATACACCTTCATGATTATTTCCAAAATCAGGCATCCCTGTCACCACCTTCCTTGCTTTGGGAAGGGCCTTGTAATGAAGGTTTCCAAACCTCTGGTGCCATAGTTCATTTTGTCGGATAGTATCACATGTCATAGCTCCCAATGGACTTCCTTCAACCTGGTAGAGTGTTCCAACTCTAAAAACAATCACGATAGCTTCCTTGAGATTCTTCTTCCACATGCACACCTTTCCATCAGTGAATGCCACATTGAAACCTTTGTCTTCCAGGGATGATATAGACACAAGGTTCTTCTTAAATTTTGGTACATAGAGTACATCCTGCAAATGTAGGACTTGTCCTTGAGACAAGTGGAGGGTCACAGTCCCTGTCTCTTTCACAGGATATGTGGCATTATCTCCAAGGATAATTTTGAGATTAGTATCCTTCTCAACCATGTTAGAGAGTGCTTCCTTGAACCCAATGATGTGTCTTGAGGCACCCCACTATCTATCAGCCAGACATCCATAGTGTCGGGCGGGGATGCAGCAGAGAGGGTAGATACAAGAATGTATTCATTTCTTTTATCAACAACATTTGACTCCTCATACCTGGAGTTTCTAGACCTTTTGAAAGGTTGATTGTTTCCGCCAGAGGGAGCCTTCCTCTTTCCTTTGGACCTGTTGTTTCTTTGATTTCCATTCCTCCGGTTGTTGTTGTTGTCATCACTATCTGGAGAATCCTTCTTGAAAGGACATTCTCTAGCATGATGACCTGGCCTATGACAAGTGAAACACTTGCCCTTCTTTCCTTGGGCCCCTTCTCTTCCTTTGTTCTTTGAACCACCAGAGTTCTTCTTTCTAGAATGAGCAGCGGCGGCAGCATTTCTGTCATTTTCGTATTCCTTCATTCTTGTCTCTTCTTGCATGCATCTTGACAGTAGCTCGTCAAAGTTAGGAATTGTATTATTATTGAGAATGGTAGTGTTGAATACTTGCCATTCATATGGGAGCCCTCCAAGTGCGGTGAGTACCATCTCACGATCATCTATTGTCTCCCCAATAGCCAGTAAATTGTTTCTGATCTCGGTCAGTTTCAGAAAGTATGTTTGGACAGATTCATCCCTGCCTTTCTTCAGATTCTTCAATTGATTCTTGAAGAATAACACCTGGTTTGCATTTTTTACTTTGAACATTTGTATCAACTTATCATAGATCTCTTTGGATGTGCCTAGCTCTGATATGTAGGCAACGAGACTTTTATGTATGGATTCCCTGATCATTAGCTTTGCGTTGATCTCCCCCTTCTTATACTTGGTTTTAGCATCAACAGTAGCAGTGGATGGAGGTTCTTGTATCTTACCTATTACATAGTCCATGAGATCATGGTATTCTAATTTGAGATCTAATAACATCCTCCAAGCATGGAAGTCATCCCTTCTAGTCAGCTTGTCATCCTCCTTGAAGCCATAACTTGTGTAACTCATTTTTATCTTTTGGTGATTGCTATAAGTTAGGGCTTGTCTTCACCTCACCTCAGCTACGAGAGGTAGTACCACCTCCTATCATCTCTTTGACCACTGCAAAAAAACGCAATAAGATTGTTTCCCAAACCAAGAAATTTATTTTCCTTACAACTCGCTCACAGAGAAAGAAGAATATTGTGGCCACAACCTCAAAATAGGGCTCCCCTACACAACTTCAGCATATCGACAAAGTCATGGAGGATACGAGGACATTTTCTCCTCACTCACAGAGGTTCCTTTACACTGTCAGGACAAGCACTCCACTAATCTGACCCTAAATGCACAGCCTCTTGATGTTTCCATACCTCATATAGATACACAAACAAAATCCACACATGTATTGACTGAGGTTGATAAAGAAACCAAATTTACTAAATGCATCCAGCATGTCTGCCCGCAGGTACATGACATCTTCAAAAAATCTAATACCCAGTTTAATAGAATATGCCTCATCTCATGGAGGATCTCAACGTAATGGGAACCTTTGCTTCCTAAGGAGAGAGGAATGATCTAGGTGGATATCGGTGGCCACCCACCTATTCCATTTGAACATGTACCATCAATTCTTGCAGCTTTTCACTTTAAGCACAACTTACTATTTTTTGCAGGTTGTCGGTTCCTGAACTTTCAGAGCCATTTGGATGCCCTAATGAGCCATGTGGATATTGTTGGCCACCCACCTATTCCATTTAGACCCGCACCATCAGTTATTTCATTTTTTTGTTTCAGCACAACTTACTATTTTTAGTAGTTTTTTTGGATCTTGAACTTCTGGAGCCATTTTGAGGCCCTAAACGACATTTTTTGGGCATCGCTTCGCTGGCGAGGCCAATTTTGTTCCAAAATCTACATTTGAGATCAAAAGTTTTAGTCCTCGGATAGATCTTTCTAAAGATGTATCATGTGCTTCAAACGGAGATAGGATGCCAAAGTTACGACCCCGAGAAGTTGAAACACCAATTTACACAAACAGGGCCCATAGTTTTGGCGCTTCATCTCCTACGGTTAGGTTTTTGGATTTTTAGGGTTTTGCATTGTTTCTAATCAATAAATAGGCCTTCAAGCCTCATTGTAACACAATTTAGAGGCATGTAGCCACCACATCTCTTCTCAGAGCTGTTTACGAGTGCCCTAGCTATTTTATTTCCATTATGTTTGTAAGCATATTTCTTTTATTTGATATTAATGAAATAAAGTGTTATTTCCGCTGCATATTTGTATTTATGGTTATATGTTTATTCTATTGCAATGCTGCACAAATCTGGATCAGTGATTTACGTTTAGGTTTATGTTTTTACGTGAGATCTACCTCATAGTAAGGTGTCGATCACCTCTTTAAGCAAGCAAAGAAAAAAGTTTAATTCAATACAAAGAATATAAATTGTTTCTCCAAAATCTTTTTTTGATAAAATATTTATAAAATGAATTATATATATATATATATATATATATATATATATATTCATTCACGTCAAAGTTAAAGTATTTGTAAATTTTAACTATATCCTTATTCTAACTTGATAAATCCTGAATTAAACGAATATAAGGTGGTTGGATATAACAATACTAACCAGAGTTTTAAGGAAAAGTTTGGTATGACAAAATGGTAAAACCTATCCACCAAATAAACTTTACACCCATCATAAAGCATTTGAAGTTGTTGGATATAACAATATCTCCTATCCAATGAAGTGACTTCAAACTCATTAATATAAGTATAAATTTTATCATGAAATTTGCTTTTCCAAAATCATCCACTTTCCATGATTTTATAACAACTTGAAGTGACATGCAAAAAGGGCGTAGTCTAACTTATAGACTAAATAGCCTTTTTAGCATGAATTCATTAAAATCCCACAATACAATTTCAAGATTTGTTGTTGTTTCAAATACATTTTTGAATGCATAAATGGATTCAACACCCTCAAAACCCCCTAGGGGCACTCCAATTATACATATTAAACAATTTAACCTCAAGTTTTTAAAAGTCTCTGTCTAATTTTGAGTTGTGAAAAAGGTCGTTTTGTCTATAAATTAAACTACATTAAACTACCTATGCGAAAATTATCCTAGAGTTACACTATTTTCTAGATTCAAAAATAGGAGAAACTTATTATTAATAATTTTTTTTCCTAAGCTATTTTTAATTAAATAAGAGCATTGTTATATTTTTTACTCTCTTATTTTCCTCTTTAGGAGCATTATTATTTTTTCACTCTCCTAACAAATTTAATATTGTATTAATCCAAAGTTATTAAATTCAATCATATTAATATTAGAGTTACTAATGTTTTTTTTCATGGTATTAATAATAATTTAGTCCATGGTATTTGGCCCATATGCTTCATCTCAATAAAACCTCCATTTTAGTGTTGGTAAATATAAAGAAATTTATGAGTAAATATAGAAATATGTGTTATTTATGTACCATGCCTTTTTTATTTACTATGTTATTTGACCCATAGGTTTGGTATATAATTTGATGTTGATTTCTAATCCTATCGATATATTTTTATTTATAAACCACACCTCTACCATTCATATTTTTTTTATTTGTTTACCATATCTCTAGTTCGTTTATATTTTTATTTATTTACAATACCCAAAAGAGATTTTATCTATTTAGCATACCTTTAGTTTATTTATATTTTTATTTATTTACTATACTTTTTTATAGTATTAGTAAGCCTATTCATATTTTAAATTTATATTGTGTTTGTACATAATAATAATTAGATTGATTTTTAAATAAGACTCACATTAGATTAACAATGTTAAATGTCAAAAGTTACATGCTAAATGTTTATGTTTAAGTTTTTACGTGAGATGTACCCCATATCTATCGGCTCAATAAAAAATGTTGAATGTTAAACATTACTATTTCAAAAACATTAAATGTTAAACATTACCATTTAAGTTTAGGAAAAATGTTAAGCCTGAGATGTATCCCCATACTGAACAACAGACTCTGTTCATGTTTTTTTTTTCTCGTAGAATATAAGAATCTAACTCAAAGGAACAACAGACTCTGTTCATAAATCTAGCTTCCTGCCATATACTGAAAAAGTAGTGAACCCTTGTATGAATTCGTGACTCTAAATCATGGTCACTTGACTGTAATCCACCAGCCAGAAATTAGGGCATGGAATAAGCTGTTCTTACCAGTCAGTTGTGTCTTGTAATTTTTATTTATCGTAATAGTTTGGCTGACATGGCTGCGCTGTATTTGATTTTATTGTTGTCAAGACTGGAGTACAAACGCGAAGCAGGTATGCCACTGTTATCCAGCATTAATGCAAATCCACGGTACACCATTGCTGCTTATTCTGTAACTTCAGTAATATAATTCGTTGGTTTATCTTATTTTTCAGCTGTGGAAACAAACACATTATCTTGTGGGAAGATGTCACAAGTAACAGAAGAAGAGCAGACGCTTGAATCAGAACTGCTGATAGTATTTTCAGAAGAAGTTGTTGGTTTGACAGTGAGAGAAGCTGGGTCCAAGCTTATGCTAAGGAATGTCAAGAACATAATTTCAGGTGGTCTTCCTCTGACAGTACAGGTGAGGAGGGCCATGCTTAACAGTCCATATTTTGTACAGTTGGACGATGGAAAGTTTGCATTGTGGGACAATTTTCGCAACAGTAGAGTGGGCAGCTTGGATAAAAAAGAGAGAACGAGTTTGGAAATAGAGAAAATAATGGGCACCCACAAATTTGACAGAGAAGAGAAACCTGCAAGAGAATTAGGTCTAGAGCTTGCAGTTCCCAAAATAATGATAACCAAAGAAAAGAGGAGCCGAAGAGTAAGGGTCGATGAGAAAGAAGAGATTGGCTCTTGCAAAGAAGATGGTAAAAGGAGGAAGAAGAAAGTTGAGCAGAGATCATATGATTCAGTCTACAGTGGGAATAATGGCGGTAGCAATAATTACAGTTGGGATAAAGATGCAGTAGTCTCCTCTGATTCTCAATGTTATAACAGTCAAAGTATTTCAGATGGTAATGGCGAGGCGAGTCAAAATGTTCTTCCCCCTTGGGACGAGGACGAGGACGAGAGATATAGAGCTGCTGTTTATACTTTATTTTCACGGTTCAGTAGAAATATTGGGATTTAGAAAGAGCTTCATCCTACCTATTGTCGAAAGAGGAAACCAGTGAAGGCGAGATCTCTGAAGGATCTACTCTGATATAACCCGATTGGCCTGTGATCGATTCGTGGAATAGGGGTGGGCATTTATGTTGTGTTTCTTACCGAGGAATTCCAATATCCAGCTAGGGGAAAGTCTCTGCACTTATGAATAATGAATAATAGTGATTGCCCATAGAAAACTTTCAAAATAAGTTGTTATGCACACCATGCATCCATGCATGTTTTGACGGATGATCAATGATATCTTTTCAATACACTTCCTAATTTGTTCTAGTAAATTAATTGTCCGTAAATTGGGATTGAAATACAATTATTTTTCTGTAATTATGCTTGAGTTTACACCAGGAAAGCAAACTAACCCAGTCATAAAATTTAACAACACCTCATGTCTAAAAAGATATTAGATTAGATTTTATGTTTAATATAAAAAATCATAAAAAAATATTTTTCAAAACTTGAAACTCAGT
Source organism: Pinus albicaulis (assembly GCA_034641835.2). Lineage (NCBI taxonomy): Eukaryota > Viridiplantae > Streptophyta > Pinopsida > Pinales > Pinaceae > Pinus > Pinus albicaulis. The sequence continues at coordinate 20,460 of JAXQQM020065715.1, forward strand.
AAAGCACAATCTACTTGTGACTTGTGAAATGTTGCATCAACTTGGAATAAGTAAAAAATTGAAGTAATTTCACCTTCATAGTTAAAATATGTAATTTGTCTTAAGTATATTAAGTATCTTTATATTAAAGTAAAAAATAATTAATCTTTTCACACAAGGAAGTTATAAGCTATAGAATATGTGATGTGATGTTGTTATTGTCAAAAGGAGCTATACAGCCCATGATATTGTCATTGCTTCTTTACACAACCTAGTATATGAAAGTGACATTGTCACTTAATATTACATTAAAAAAACAAACTAGTAACACACACACACACACACACACATATATATATATATATATATGAGAAGTTCAATATATGAGAGTGATTTTGTCACATAAGTTTAAATTAAAAAATTTTAATATTCAAGAAAACAAAAAGAATATAAAATTTGTAACTAAATAAACACAAATCAATTCTTATTACCTCTGATATGTTGTATGAAAAATTACTTAAATTGACATCATAGTTAAAATGTGTTTCTATGAGGAAATTTGTATCAAAGTAAACAAAATAATAATATTTTACATATGTAAATTAAGTCTTTTTTTGAGTTAAAATTAAGTAAATTTTTGTGCGTTAAATTTTATTAAAGTAAGAAACAATAAAATTATTTTTAATATGAAGAAAATGATAAAATACTTAGAAAAAATTTATATAAAATAAAATTTATCTAAACAAAAAATATTTTAAATATTTTAGCTATATAAATTAAAAAAATTGTACTTAGAATTGGCTACATTCTCATCATCTAGACAACAAAGTTTACTTCCTACACTATAAAGCCATATAGCCATAAATACTCTCTTACCATGATCCATAATCAACTGAATACACAGAAGCGTTATCTTGAGTTCCCCTCTGTGTGCGGAAACAATTGATTCAAATCATAAGTCGGACTTCTTAGAGGTTTCATTCAAGCATGTCTACACACCGAGCAAAATAGCTAGGCAAATATGCTTTTCAAACTTGGTAAATAAAATTGCTCTAAAAGTAAAAAAATAAAAAAAATGAGTATGTTTAAAATGTAAATTATTTAACTTGTTATGATAATTCAACAAGTAAAACTTAATAGATATTTTATATATGTGTAAATTATGCAATTTATAAAAGTTTTTGTGTAAAGTAAAATCAAATATTTAATAATAATAATATTTTAAATAAAAATTAATGCTTTAATAAATTATATATATATTATAGTTAAAATGTGTTTGTATGAGAAAATTTTATCAAATTAAATAATAATAAGTATTTAAGATATATAAAAGATTAAGATTATTATTAGAAATATAAGTGTATATTTTAATTGAACTTAAACTATTCAAATTTGTAAATAATAATCCTTCGTAATAAAAGAGGAAAGTGTAACACTTCTAAGGAAGTTGTCCAAGTTGCACTCAAATTACTAAAGATGTATTCTTGATCTCCAAGCTCTACAAGAAATGTGAAGTGGATTTAGGGTTTGGAGGTTATACACAAGTTGTTATATAACTAGTTACATAAAAGTTGTTATATAACTAATTTAGATTTATCTTAACTCGGGATCTATCAAGTGTTGAGAGAGACGAAATATATAGAGGTGTAAACCTTCTTTTTTAGTGGAAAATTTGATGAAATGTTTGCACCTAGAAACATTTGATCCCTTTCAACCCTTGATAGATCCCGAGTTAAGATAGATCAAGCATGTTTTTTTAAACATTTAGAAATAGATTATTGAAATCACTTTGTTTTAGATTCCCACAAGGTTTGACCCAGGGCAGAAATTAAATCATTCTAATTTGGTGGTGTTTCGCTCAACACATAAGTTAAATCATTTTAATTTGGCGGTATTTGGGTCAAGGCAAAAATTAAATCATTATAATTTGAATCATTCTAACTAGGTGGTAAGAGTGATTCATTACACACGATGACATCCATGGACTCGAAGTAGATGCAAAGGTAAAAACAAAAAGGGAGAAAAAAATAAAATGCACGAGCAAACAAAATCAAACCTAAAAATCTATCGCACTTTGTACTATGAAATCATTTCCCACAAATATTATTATTTTCCACTTGGCAAGATCCCCGAAATCCTTTCCCACAAATCCTTTCCCACAAATATTATCTTCCACTTGGCATAGCCCTCAAAATACTTTATGAGAAATATTATTTCACTCTTGCTTCCTCACAAATCCAATTCGACACTTTATTTGTGTTAAATTTATATTAGGGAGGGAATTGATTTTTCATTAGGGTAGACATTAGATTAATTAGATTAAATTTTAAATGTTAAATGTTAAACATTACTTTTACATTTACATTTATGTTTAAGTTTACTTGAGATAGTCAATGCATGTAGTGTACTCAAATACAAATCTCCGCAATCCAGATTTATTAAATTTAATAATACTAATATTATAATATATTAAATCATTCTAATTTGGTGGTGTTTCACCCAACTCAGAAATTAAATCATTCTAATTTGGCGCAAAAATGAAATCATTCTAATTTAATGGTAAGAGTGAATCATTACACATGATGGAATCCATGGAGTCGAAGTAGATGAAAAGGTAAAAACAAAAAGGTAGAAAAAAAAAATAGAGTAGTAGTACCTACTATGAAATCCTTTCCCACAAATATTATTTTTCACTTAGCTCTCGGAATCCTTTCTCACAAATATTATTTCACTCTTCCCGGCTACTATGAAATCCTTTCCCACAAAAACTATTTTCCACTCCCCTCTAGAAATCCTTTCTCACAAATATTATTTCACTTTTAGCAGGTACTATGAAATCCTTTCCCACAAATATTATTTTCCACTTTGCTCCTGAAATCCTTTCTCACAAATATTATTTCACTCTTAGGACTCTCAGAGATGCTTCCTCACAAATATAATTGGAATATTTATTTGTGTTAAATTTATATATTTAGGGAGAGAATTGATTTTTCATAAGGGTGGACATTAGATTAATTAGATTAAATTTTAAATGTTAAATGTTAAACATTACTTTTACATTCACATTTTGTGTTTTAGTCAAATCAGTCCTCAAATTAGTCACCCAGTCAACTCAAAGTCAACCCCAGAAAAGTCAACGTAGTCGAGAAAAAGTCAACACAGGGTAGTGACAATAAAGTCAACGCAGCTCCAACTTCGGTCAACCTTTTCACCTCGATTTTTGTGCCAATGAGTACGGCCTTCAAAATTCGAAATTTCCACCAAATTTCAGCCAATTCGGAGCATGCGTTGACCAAAGTCAACGCTGGTCAAACTTGCCTAGAAACCCTAACCATAGAAAATTTGCTGCAGCAAATTTCATCCTTTTTGCTGCAGTAGATTTCGTCCTTCTTCTCACGTGGGAGATGAAACTGCTTCTCAGATGCTCGGATATAATCAGAGGAGAAGATGTGTGATGTTGAGTGAGTGAAATGCTCTCCAAGGTTGACTGTATTTATATCCATCATTGAGGTGCGTGACACATCTGCTGGGGGTGTAAAACCTTAAGGCCAACTTGCACTTAAATTTATTATAAATAATAAATTCAAAATAAATGTTCTGCTCATTAGATTAAAATCAATTTTATATCGATTTTACACCTCTCTGAAAGAGGAATCCAATACAAATATTGAAATCTTCATCTGATCATCACAAGATGGAGTTTGGACCTAGTTGTCCAAATTTAACACTCCCCCTCAACTAGGGAGAACTCCATCCACCAGTGTAATCAAACATTCTGCGTCATCCCGCCGTAACTTGCTTTGCTGGCCTCTTTATTTCAGAACAGAAGTGGGTCAGTCACAAAGACATCATCCCCCACCTGAAAAATTCAGCCCAGAGGTCTGAAACCTCTATGAGACTCACAAAGAGTCTCCAACCAACCTGAAGTTGGTACATCTGACTTGAAGTCAGGCGGAGGTCCAAGACCTCACTAGAATTGATCCTAGATCAAGCAGTTGGACCGTGCCATCCTAGATAGAGAGTACGACAATCTTTGATGCGTCCATCAGTCTTTGCTACTGGTCTCTATCTTTTCCCACCCCATTGGCCAAATGAGAGGTACTTCCCATGAGCCCTGAAATCAATGGGTAGGATGGATACGGGGCACAGATAATGAGAGGTGAACCAACTCAATAATCACAACGGTGGGGTCCAAGCACACCAACAAGGTTTGGCAAGCCTAGCCTTGTGGTTGCTCATAGCTCGGAGAAGCTGTCCCTAAAGCCCCCGAGAGCTCATTGAGTTCATCGTCCAACTAGACACACATCATAGGGTCATTCCACGATACCAAGTCTCTCATAGAAGGTTAGGAACTTGACCTTCCCTAGGGGCTTAGTGAGAATATCCGCGACTTGCTCATCAGTTCCTATATGATCGAGCCTTACGGTGCCTCGCTGTACCATATCTCGGATGAAATTATACATGATATCAATATGCTTGGATGAGTCATGGAACACAAGATTCTCGGTCAAGCGAATCCCACTCTGGTTATCACAGAGTATCACGGTGGTATCTAGCACATGTCCAAACAGCTCACTAAAGAGCTTTCGCAACCAAACTTCTTCACAACAGGCCATACTTGCTGCAATGTATTCGGCCTCTGCGGTGCTCAAAGCCACCGACTTCTGCTTCTTGCTCACCCATGAAATCGAAGCAGAACCAAGATTGAAGCTGCATCCTGATGTGCTCTTACGATCCACCACACTGCCAGCCCAATCGGCATCAGTATATCCAAGGAGTGTCACGCTCCCAACAGTGTATCTCAGTCCATGGTTTATCGTGCCCCGAAGGTATCTCAGAAGATTCCTGGCACCAACCCAATGAAAATGATGAGATTCAACCATCTTTTGACTCAAAGTGTTCACTGCAAAACATATATCTGGACGGGTGTTCACTAACAACATCAGGGCCCCTACGAGTTGATGATACTAAGTAGGATTTGCCAATACGGGCCCAGCAGCGCTGCCACTCAACTTCTTGAAGTTGAGTTCCATTGGTGTTGACACGGACTTGCAGTCCACCATACCAAATATTTCCAAAAGTTTCACAATGTATTTTCCTTGAGAAAGGAAAATCTCTCCAGGTCTTTGCGAGACCTCCAGGCCTAGGAAGTAGTGCATCAGTCCTAGGTCCTTCATCTCGAACTTACCAGCGAGCTCCCTCTTGCATTGATGAATGAAAGGGTCAACACCTGTCAGGAAGAGGTCGTCCACAAGAAACACCAGAATGAGAGGCTTCCCCTGGACAACCTTGAAGTAAAGGTTCGGATCATCATTTCTTCGAGTGAAGCCCAACTTCATCAAATAGTTATCTATCTTCTCGTACCAAGCTCTGGGTGCTTGCTTCAACCCATAGAGGGATTTCTTCAACCTGTAGATATGAGTGTCCCGATCTTGGACTTCAAACCCCAGAGGTTGTTCTACATACACCTCTTCTTTTATTGCACCATGCAGAAAAGCGGTCTTGACATCCATCTGATGAATACTCCATCCTTGCGTAGCAGCAAGGGCTATGATTGATCGAATGGTGGTATATCATGCCACAGGTGCAAATATGTCATCGTAATCTATTCCTTCCTTTTAAGAGAAGCCACGGGCAACAAATCTTGCCTTGAACTTTTCAGCACTTCCGTCAGATCCATGCTTGATCTTGTAGAGCCATTTCGCGGTGACAACTGATTTGTCCTTTCGTCTTGGATTCAAATCCCAGACATCATTCTTCATTATGGACTCATATTCTTCGTACATATCATTCTTCCAGACTTGATGCTTTACGGCTTCCTCAAAAGATCCAGGTTCAGATTGTACAATAGTACTCATGGCAACCAGATACCCTTGGTATCTACACGGGTTCTTGCTTTCCCAGAATGTCCCGCTGAGGGCAGCATGTCCCTCAGCATCTTCGAGAGTGTCCCTAAGCCATGATGGTATCTTTCTCAGTGAAGGAGATGGATTGATTGGGTCCGTTGGTCCTTCAACATCAGGCATTGTCTCATCCTACGATTCTTCTTGATTTCCAGGCCTTGCTTCATGATTTTCCTCAGATCTCGGAAGATCTACTACTTTCTTCAAGGAAGCATCTTCGTCAAAAGTGACATCATGGCATATCTCTACTTCCTTTGAACCAGGTACATAGACTCTATAGGCCTTAGAAGTTTCTCTATAGCCCACAAACATTCCTTTCTTCCCAGAAGCATCCAGATTAATTCTTTTTTCTTTTGGCACATGAAAATAAATAGGACATCCAAAAATTCTAAAATGTGAGACGCCAGGTTTCTTACCAGTGAAAACCTCTTCAGGAGTTTTGGAGTCCAGGGCGGAATGAGGGCATCGATTTTGAAAGTATACAGCAGTATTCGCAGCTTCTCCCCACAGAAACTTTGGTAGACCTTGGTCACATAGCATGGCACGGGAAACTTCCATAATGGTCTTATTCTTTCATTCAACAATGCCATTCTGCTCAAGAGTATAGGCAGTAGTAGTCTCCATCTTAATGCTAGCTTCTCTGCAAAAGTCCTTGAACTCATTTGACTCATATTCAGTGCCATTGTCGGTCCTCAAAATCTTGATCTTCTTCCCTGTCATATTTTCCACCAAGGCTTTGAAGGTACGGAACCACATGAAAGCCTCATCCTTCTTCTTTAAGAAATATATCCAGGTTTTGTGGGAGAAGTCATCAGTGAATGTCATATAGTAATAACATCCTCCCAAGGATGTCACAGGTATCATACCAGATAGATCAGAATGGACCAGTTGCAAAACATCAGATGTATTTGTGACACTTGAGGGGAAAGGTCCCCTTGTATGATTTCCTTCAGCAAAACCCTTACATACACCTTCATGATTATTTCCAAAATTGGGCATCCCTATCACCACCTGCCTTGATTTGGGAAGGGCCTTGTAATGAAGGTGTCCAAACCTACGGTGCCATAGTTCAGTTTGTCGGATGGTATCACATGTCATAGCTCCCAGTGGGCTTCCTTCAACCTGGAAGAGTGTTCCAACTCTAAAACCAATCACGATAGCTTCCTTGAGATTCTTCTTCCACATGCGCACCTTTCCATCAGTGAATGCCACATTGAAAGCTTTGTCTTCTAGGGCTGATATAGACACAAGGTTCTTCTTCAATTTTGGTACATAGAGTACATCCTGCAAATGTAGGACTTGTCCTTGAGACAAGTGGAGGGTCACAGTCCCTGTCCCTTTCACAGGATATGTGGCATTATCTCCAAGGATAATTTCTAGATTAGTATCCTTCTCAACCATGTCATAGAGTGCTTTCTTGAACCCAGTGATGTGTCCTTAGGCACCACTATCTATCAGCCAGACATCCATAGTGTCGGGTGGGGATGCAGCAGAGAGGGCAGATACAAGAATGTATTCATTTCTTTTATCAACAACATTTGACTCCTCATACCTGGAGTTTCTAGACCTTTTGAAAGATTGATTGTTTCCGCCAGAGGGAGCCTTCCTCTTTCCTTTGGCCCTGTTGTTTCTTTGATTTTCATTCCTCCGGTTGTTGTTGTTGTCATCACTATCGGGAGAATCCTTCTTGAAAGGACATTCTTCTTTGATTTCCATTCCTCTGGTTGTTGTTGTTGTCATCACTATCGGGAGAATCCTTCTTGAAAGGACATTCTCTAGCATGATGACTTGGCCTATGACAAGTGAAACACTTGCCCTTCTTTCCTTGGGCCCCTGCTCTTCCTTTGTTCTTTGGACCACCAGAGTTCTTCTTTCTAGAATGAGCAGCGTAGGCAGCATTTCTGTCATTTTCGTATTCCTTCATTCTTGTCTCTTCTTGCATGCATCTTGACAGTAGCTCGTCAAAGTTAGGAATTGTATTATCATTGAGAATGGTAGTGTTGAATACTTGCCATTCATATGGGAGCCCTCCAAGTGCGGTGAGTACCATCTCACGATCAGCTATTGTCTCCCCAATAGCCAACAAATTGTTCTTGATCTTGGTCAGTTTCAGAAAGTATGTTTGGACAGATTCATCCCTGCCTTTCTTCAGATTCTTCAATTGATTCTTGAAGAATAGCACCCGGTTTTCAATGTTTACTCTGAACATTTGTATCAGCTTATCATACATCTCTTGGGATGTGCCTAGCTCAGATATGTAGGCAACCAGAATTTTATGTATGGATTCCCTGATCATTAGCTTTGCTTTGATCTCCCCCTTCTTATACTTGGTTTTAGCAGCAGCAGTAGCAGTGGATGGAGGTTATTTTATCTTACCCAGTACATAGTCCATGAGATCATGGTCTTCTAATTTGAGATCTAATAACATCTTCCAAGCATGGAAGACATCCCTTCCAGTCAGCTTGTCATCCTCCTTGAAGCCATAACTTGTGAAACTCATTTTTCTCTTTTGGTGATTGCTATAAGTTAGGGCTTGTCTTCACCTCACCTCAGCTACGAGAGGTAGTGCTGCCTCCTGTCATCTCTTTGACCACTGCAAAAAAACGCAGTAAGATTGTTTCCCAAACCAAGAAATTTATTTTCCTTACAACTCGCTCACAGGGAAAGAAGAATATTGTGGCCACAACCTCAAAATAGGGCTCCCCTACACAACTTCAGCATATCGACAAAGTCATGGAGGATACAAGGAAATTTTCTCCTCACTCACAGAGGTTCCTTTACACTGTCAGGACAAGTCCACTAATCTGACCCTCAATGCACAACATTTTGATGTTTCCATACCTCATATAAATACACAAATAGAATCCACACATGTATTGACTGAGGTTGATAAAGAAACCAAATTTACTAAATGCATCCAGCATGCCCGCCCGCAGGTACATGACATCTTCAAAAAATCTAATACCTAGTTGAATAGAATATGCCTCATCTCATGGAGGATCTCAACGCAATGGGAACCTTTGCTTCCTAAGGAGAGAGGAATGATCCAGGTGGATATCGGTGGCCACCCACCTATTCCATTTGAACATGTACCATCAATTCTTGCAGCTTTTCACTTTAAGCACAACTTACTATTTTTTGCAGGTTGTCTGTTCCTAAACTTTCAGAGCCATTTGGATGCCCTAATGAGCCACGTGGATATTGTTGGCCACCCACCTATTCCATTTAGACCCGCACCATGAGTTATTTCATTATTTTTGTTTCAGCACAACTTACTATTTTTAGTAGTTTTTTTGGGTCCTGAACTTCCGGAGCCATTTTGAGGCCCTAAACGACATTTTTTGGGCATCGCTTCGTTGGCGAGACCAAATTTGTTCCAAAATCTACATTTGAGATCGAAAGTTTTAGTCCTCGGATAGATGTCTCTAAAGATGTGTCATGCTCTTCAAACAGAGATAGGATGCCAAAGTTACGACCCCGTGAAGTTGAAACACCAATTTACACAAACAGGGCCCATAGTTTTGGCGCTTCATCTCCTACGGTTAGGTTTTTGGATGTTTAGGGTTTTGCATTGTTTCTAATCAATAAATAGGCCTTCATGCCTCATTGTAACACAATTCAGAGGCATGTAGCCATCACATCTTGTAATATTCCTAATTAGTGACAGCTAATTGGAATGTTCTATTTTGTTTAGTTTTTCGTGTATAGTTTGTAAATAAATAAAAAGTGAGTGAAGAGGGTCTAACTCACCTAAGTGAAATAAGACATCCACCTAGTAGCAAAACGTTGTGACTTAAGTGGGAGTCAAGGGGGGCCTAACACCAGGTAGAGGACGGGGCCTATGTACACTCTAGAAGCTTTTGCAAGCTTCTGCACAGATAAGGATGAGGATGTGGAGGAGAGAGAGAGGCTACGTTGGGTTTTGGAGGGAAACCAACGTTATAAAAGATGGAGGAGCCTCCTCATTTCATTCATTCTTGAGTTGATGATTTTTGAGTGAGACATTTGTCTTCTTGAGCATGCTGGCTGTTTAGCCTGTCTATAGCACTATTTAGTGCATAGAGTGTGTTCGGTCGGAGATCTCGCCCTTAGCCCCAGGGGAATTCGAGTGCCTCCTCGGGCAAGGTTATTTCTTCAGTATTTTGTGAGAGGTTTTGATGTTTGGGTTTGTTGCGGAGTTGGGCTATCATAGAGACTGCACAGTCACTGGGAGAGTGGACGCAGTCCATTGTGGAGGAGCTTCGGATTGGGGTTTCTGCAGGTGATTTAGCCGGGATTTCGAGCAGAGGGTTAGCCTTTGCCCGTCTGGAGGTTTTTGGCGGAGTTTGTGGTAGAATTTCAGTTGTTTCTATCCAGCCACTGCGCTGTACCTTGGGGGCGAGTGTAATTCATTGGGGAGGCAGTTTCTGGTGGTTTCGGGGGTTGGCCATTCTTGGAATGGTTTTTGGATCTTGTCAGGGTTGTTGAGGAGAGGAGATTTGCTGATTTTCATCTCATTACGGCAAGGGGATCAGCCCCTAATCTTCAATCGATTCTAGGAGTAGCAGCTACACGACATTTTTCCAGCAGCTAGGATGCAGTTCATAGAGCAGCCATTTCCTGTCTTTTCTGAGAGTGTTTTCTCACTTGCCTTGCGCAAGATCGCCTCTTGTTCTTCATTACATTTCTCAGATTAATAAAATGGCTCAACATTTTCTCTCTATATTTTCTGGTTGAGTTGCCATAGTTGTTGTTGTTGTCGTAGTTGCTGTATTCTCTTTCTATTTCTATTATTGTTTTGAGCACTCTAGTTCTATACCACTTGGTGTGTTTATCTTTCACTCCTAGACAGAGTCTGGAAAGGGCCAAGTAGCCTCCAGAGCTTGTGATCTTTCAGAGGTAGAATATCCGGTAAATGCCCTCCCAGTATATCTCTAGTTGGAGTTTGTCGTGTTTTGGAGATATCCCTAAAACGGGATATTACAGTGGTATCAGAGCATAGTTCTAGCTCAGCCCGTGGTTTGTGACATCGGGAAAGAGATGAAACAGAGGCCAAATAATTTGGAGAGCAACGATTGACAGTAGTAGCTAAAGTGCCAAAAAACGAAATTGGAAGAGGGCCAAACTACAAACGGTCAAATTTTGAAGGTTGGAATTAGAAGAAACCATTTCTGGGTTTTTCTACGTTTTGGGCAAGGATCACCTTCCCAAATTCTTAAAATTTTTTGAGAATTTTCAATGGGTAAATCAGAGGCCGAAGTCGGGCAGAAGTGTATTCTTGGAGCAGTAGTATAGTTTCTGGAGGAGCCTGTAGACACAGAGTAGGAGGAGTCGATGGCAGGTGATGATGATGCGAAGAGATTTGGGGAGATGCTCCTCAAATCAGTACAGGATATGTCGAGGTAGATTAAGGTGATGGGGTAGAGATTCACTCTTGTGGAGGCTAGACAGCGTGAAACCCCAAGGGGTTTCTAGATTGGAGAGGGATCAGGCACATCCCACCATTTGCCGGAGCATGATGCCACTTAGCATATGGCATCAAATACACCCACACGTTCCAATATGCCCACTTTTCTGGGTGTAGAAACAGGGGCAGGAGCACAGCAGGAGCCAGAGCTTGGACACATGGGTGATTATTTCGCCGAGTATCAGGTATATGGGCAGGAGTTTAGGGATGCCCTTCCATTCAGAGATTTTTTTCAGCTCCAGCGGGGTAGTAGACCCCACAGAGGGAACACGCACTCACATGACGGGGGATTGCAGCGCACAGTGGGTAGATTCCATTTAACGACATTTGACAGGTCATCCAAGCATTCAGAAAAATCTTGGGTGGAGAAGTTGGATGCTTTTTTCTAGCTTGACCGAGTATCGGAGGGGGAAACCATCAAAATGGTTACCTTGCACTTGGAGGATGAGGGCACACAGGATTGCAGGGAGTTCAAGTATACACCTAGTGTGACACAAGACTCACCCTCATTGGAGACCTCCTTGACCGTGTCGGTTGATATCGTAGTGGAGAAGGTAGAGCCTACCCCAGTAGAGCCATCCATTGAGGTGATGACCGGAGCCGTGTCCAAGTTTTCGGGTGGTAGCAAAACATGACAGATGGGTGAGGTGTCAGGAGATGTATCCACCTTCGATGAGGCACTAGGAGTGTTACACAACAATTTGTCACCGTCCCTACAATCCCCATCTCGCACATTGGAGGGCCCATTCCGTGACTTGTGAGCAGAGACAAGACTTGAAAATAATTTCATTGCATCCCTCTGAAGATGATCTTTCATTGCCATGAAGACATCTCCTTGCAAAAAACCCTAAAAATAGCTCTTTTTCCATTGGAAAGGTTGCATAGTTCAACCCTCGCGCCAAGGGGGCAAATCCTCCAAATAGGGTGCGCCAATTGGTGCTCTGTCATAGAGCCACACCCGCGCCAACCATATTAAGAGGTGTTTTTAAAAAATAAAAGGTGGAAGTTTTGTCCTAACAAATTCCTGGACTGATATCTATCTTGAGTTGGGAGGTTTGGCTACAAATTTCCATAGAGAGGAAGTGGTTTTCCACCTCTCATGGAAGCTTCCTTGATGATAGGGCCAATCCCACAATTGTAGGGATCCCAACTCCTCTTCCTCCATCCATAAAAGCTTGCCCATCTCCATAGCAAGCTAGTTCCAAAATCTCCAAGTTCCCAAGAGCTTTCACATCCTTATGCTGCAAGAGCCTTCTTGATTCCCTAAGGCCAAATCCAAGCAAGGAGACTATTGCCAAGTATCCGGAGAGAGAGGCTTGTCCCATCCTTGACAGGCTTTATCGAGACATGTTCTGCTGACGACCCGCCAAAGGAGAATTCAGCGTCGAAGCTTTGGTTGTATTCTTCTTTTTGACTCATCAATATTAAGCGACTATTGGTTATGGTTCCACTCTTGTTCTTGATCATGTTCATGAGTTATGTCCTCTTCGACTGACATATAGTTGTATATACTGGATTTTATGCTTGCGTTTGTGTTGTTTCTTGCATGTGCAGGTGTCCGATCATGGAGATCGTGAGGATTATGATCTACCAGGGCAAAGGAACGGGAGCACCACCTCTTCTACAAACGACAACGTTGGATTCCAGGTAAGCCTTCCTCGTAAGTCGGTTTATTTACAATTAGGAACCTGCACTGTAGCGTGATTGATTGTTGCTAGACCCGATCAGGGCTAGTAAGGATCGTCTCTGCCCGCAGAGGGGATTTACCTCCTCAACAATTTGGCGACTCCGCTGGGGATCGTTGGCTTGTTGTCGTTCATTTTATAAGCTATAGATGGAGCCTGAAGTTGGCCAGATAGCCTTCGAAACGCTTTTGCTCTGCAATTGCGAAGTAGATCAACGCTGCTTCAGTCAATCTCCAGTTTGGTTTACGGACTAAACAACTTGGAGTTTTGTCTTCTCTTTCCGGTCAACTTCTTGGCCTTGCTTGCTTGGTAAGCTCTTTGGGCTGGATTTTCCTGTTTTTTTGGCTTTGTTTTAGCCTTGTCATCACTTGTATGTGTCTCAGATTGCTTGTTTTTCATTTTTCCATAGTAAACTCGGCTGGCACGCTTTTCAGTGTGACAGTCGCGCCCATTGGCGCAGGTTGCCTCTGTATCACCCGCGCCATTGCATTTCTGGTGCTAATTTCAAGCTCACAGTCGCGCCAATCCTGTGAGCTATTAGGGTTTGCTGTGTTTCATGCTTTCTGAGGCTGACTTGTGATTTTGATTTTGTTTTTTTGGCTGTTTGAGTGCACTGGAGCCTAGTTTGACTGGATGTAACCTCCATCCTTTGGTTGTTTGCCTATTTCTTATGATTTTGCATACGAGCCCTAGGGCATCTAGGTGCCTTTGTGAGTCGAGCCTCCCTTGGGATTTTTTGGTTTTCGTTCATTCAGTCAACTTTGGGATTGCTTCCTTGCATTCGTTTGACAATTGTCTATCATTTTATTGCATTTTTTGAGTGACTGATTTTGTTTTCATTCGAATTTCGCTTTGTTTCATTTTGGGCCTAGATTACACGGCTCATTGGTGTCTTTGGGACTTTTCTTGGTTTTGAGAGACTTTTGGTCGATTTGAGATCTGATTGTTCGTGCAATTGAGTGAAATCTGCTTGTTTTGCTCTCTTAATATCATTTCTCGAATTGCTTCTCATTTGTTTTCGGTTTGTTTAGTGCATCTAGCTATCAAACATTAAAAAAAAAAATATCTTTTGCTTTTGATTGATTAGTGCAAATTGAAATCTTTTTTATTTTACTAGTAATTAATGAATTTGATAGAAAAGTTTTTGATTTCATTAGTTGCATTAGAGATATCATTGATTGTCTTCTAATCATTTTGTTTGTGTAAAAAGCTATTAAATCTTCTACAGCTAGCTTTCATCGAACGAAATGACATACTGTGGCATGTAGTTTTGCATTTAGGAGATTTTTGAGACATCACATTCGTTAGGGCCTGAAAACTGAAACGTAATTGAAGATCAACTTTAAAATCTACTCAATTTACACTAAGGTAGCATTGAAATCTAATGAAACACTTTTAGTGGTCTAGGCTAGAGACGTGTTCCGGCGTCTTAAAACCTAGTAGCTGTCGTTCGCCTCTTGGCTTTAGACAGCGCTACTACGGACTTGTGCTCCCGTACCGTCGCGTATATAAAGGGAGACCCCATTAGGTTTCAATCCTTTATCCATAGGAAGCCAAGTCTGCCACCCTATACCCGTGATACACCGGACACAACATTCGGGGATATTGCCTGCACGTACGTTAAGTCCTTGGTTGATTTCTCTTTCATTTTGAAACCAAGGTGTATATTGTAGTTCCCGGTTATTTGGTACACCTTTTGCTTAGTATTCCTGAGTAGTCATTTGATCTTTTCTGACTCTTTAAATTTGAAAGGATCACCAAGCGCTTGTCCTTTCATGCTTGTGTCAAATCTGAAAGAGATAGAGTCACCTTTTCAACTGTTTCTCAACTCTTAAAACATGAAATGGTGAGGTTTATAATTTTCAATGTGGTAAAATTAATCACCCGCGATCACACGCCCTTTTAGAATTTGCTTGTTGACCGTTTGATTGTGTGCCTTGGTTTTTAGCCCATGTGTGGTTTTGAGTTGTTGATGGCAACTTTTTCAGAGTTTACCAACCAAGGAATCCCCTCATATGGGAATCCTGGTCATTTTCCTCCTTTTGGGAATGTTGGTGCTCCTTACATGGCAACGTTGTCCCTTCCTGGGTTAACTGTTGGGTTGCATGTTTGCTGCTCCCCAACCTCTCGGTCCCTGAACGTTCAAGAATTTGCTCAATCGCTTCCTCCACCTGAACAACATCATGTTGATTCCAAGGTGGACCTCTCCCCTTCTTCGCCTGTTTCTGCGTCCTCCTCCTCTACTTCGCCTGGTGAAAGTCTGGATTCAAGTAACCCGGTGGCTAAGAAGAAGAAGAAGAAGAAAAAGAAGAAGAAGTCTGATAAAGGAGAGGCTAGCTCTGCGGTTATTGCACCTAAGAAGTCTCCTCTTGATAAACCTTCCAACCCTCCGCGGAAAGTCAAGTTCCCTTGCATGTTGTGCACGAGAGACCATCTTCTTTGAGACTGCCCTGGCATTCCCAAGGTGCTTGAAGTATGGTCCAACGGTCGTCCACCGTTGCCTTTGGCTTCCGGGAGTCAAGTTGGGGGCACGTCTTCAACTGGTGCTGATAAGGCTCCTAAGAAGCAGGGTAAGATCACCAATCCCTGTAAGCTGTGTGAAGGGCACCATGCCATTCACCTTTGTCCTTATATGGATGAAGCCAAGCGAGTTTTGGATAGCCCAAATGTTTCCACACCATACCTCCCAGCTGGTTATAAACAACTTTCTTTGAGTCCTCCACTAGCTGATCCTCCGATTAGTCAAGAGTCATCCTTGGTTGATCCCGCTCCCTCGGAAATTCATATTCACGAATCCATCCCTGACCAACCATTGGTCGTGGGAACGGTTGAGCTGGCTCCGTCTACGGTGCACCAGGTCTTTTCCGTTGAGAGTGGACCTCACACCCCTCATGTTCTGCTGGTTTCTTCAGATTCTTCGGAATTGGAGAAAGATTCTCCTGTCCCTATATCTCAAGAAGTTGCTCCTCCACCTCCCGTGATGGAGGTCCCGGAGGATATCCCTCCCGCCTTCAATATGGAGGTCATGGAGGATGCTCCTTCTTCTTCCGTAACATCAGGGGAAAACCTTCTCAGTTTGATGGTAGCCCCTCCAAGTAGTTTGGTCGCTTCCTTTGATTGGAGTCGATTTTCAAGATACCGCCTTCCATCTTATGTGCCTTTCGAGATCATAGTACAGGCTTTTGGTCTGGTCGTACCCAGCACCATTATAGATGAAGGCACATCTGTTAGTGTTCTATCCTCAAATACTTGGCAAGCTTTTGGCTCACCGCCACTTGCGCATGTTACGCAGAATCTGTTGGCATTTAACAGAAGAACGAGTCAACCGTTAGGGATCCTTCCAAGGTTACCTGTTACTTTGGGAGGTAAAACCATCCATATGGACGTGATGGTTGTTCCAGGCCCCTTGGATTTCAATCTGCTCTTGGGGCGCGATTACACCTATGCCATGGGAGCACTTGTCTCCTCCCTTTTTCGTGTGGTCTGTTTTCCACATGAAGGACGGATCGTGACCATTGATCAACTTTTGTTCTTTGGTCCTGATGTGGCAGCTGGCATGCCATCATCCCTTCCTGGTTTTTATCTACCAGTTGTATCTGCCCCACCATAGGTCAACTATGTGGCTACCTACCCCGTGCCTGTACTCAGTGATGATGCCATCGTGCATCAGGTGCTGGGGGCATTGGGTCCTGACTTCCGGGATGTTTCCCTTCCATCGGGAGTGGAACTCTCGGAGGTGATGACTTCTTGTTCATTATGATAAGGTCGTCGGAGCAGGGTTCATTTTCTTGTGTCAAGCTCCTTAAAAAATGAAACAAGCTCGTCGGAGCACAGTTCGTTGTCTTGTGTCAAGCTCATTAAAAAATGAAATAAGGTTGTCGGAGCAGAGTTCCTTGTCTTGTGTCAAGCTCCTTAAACCATGAAACAAGGTGTCCTGAGGATAGTTATTTTCATGTGTCAACCTTGTTAAAACAATGAAACACTTTCCCGTTCAATTCGAGTCTTTGATAAGTTCTCGTAAAATCCTAGTCGAGTCTTTCTTTTGATCTCGTAACTTGAACCTTCACTCCATCTGCCTGTCATATGGATTGAAGCTTGGGGGGCATGTACCTCGAATTGAGTCACCATGTTGGGGGCATGATTAATTTTTCAAGCATAGTTTGCTTCCGTTTCAAGCTTGTGTAAAAATGAAACCAGTTTCAAGCAGAGTTTCTTGATTTCAAGCTTGTGTAAAAATGAAACAATCCCCAATTCACCTCTTGTGATTGCCATTTTATCAGCCTGTTTTTGCGAGATGAGCCTTGGTTTTCTCACTCCATCGTCACTATCTGCTTGGCTGATCATATGCATTCACTTGGTTGTTTTACCCAATCCTGGGGAACCGCTGTGATGAGTGGTATTGTTAGCCAGCCTCTTGACTTTTATCATGTTTTGAGCAGTTCCACCATTACCGGAACTAGTTGCTTCCCTTTCTACCACTTGTTCCTCCAGGAGGAGTCATCCTTCAGCTCTTTTCTGACTCCCTAAACATGAAAAGATTGTCGAGTCCCTTCTCGTTTTGATCTCGTTAAAGTGGATGCGAAACGACATCTACCCAGTATACGTTTACCCCTTTTTCGGGCTGGGATAGATTATTTACAAAAAAGGAATACCCTAGCCTATCGCGACTAGGAGGTTTTCTCAGATATTGTTTTCTACCTTTTCGGGTCTAAGGAACTATTTACGAAAAGGGACCTTTGGAGTTTACTTTTCCGCTGTCTTTTCAAACTCTCTAAACATGAAAAGACGTCGAGTTATTCTTTTGTCAGACTCGTTAAAACCTGATGACATCGGATTCCGTCGTAATGATGATACTCAAGTTCCTCCTTCCTAGGGCTCGTTAAATGTACTAGGTTTGATTTGTCCGAAGGACAAACTTATATCACAAGCATATGTTATCCCCTTCAAGCTTCTTTTCAAAAATAATTGGGGTACTCACCATAAATGGTGGGGAAAATGAAACCAGTATCATCGTCGTGTCAGCAGTCTGTCGCTCTTTAACATGGCACTTGTCTGACGTGCCTGATCGGGGGACATCTCATCTCGTTTCACTTGCCTCCGTGTTTGATAATCCCTTTACCTCTCATCATTTATCATCGCCTCTCATCACCTTGGCGACCTTGATCCAGCTGGATGTCAACATCGCCAAGTCCACTGTCATGTCACTGAGTATGTTCAAGAGAAGTTGACCTCTGCAAATATCAACCTTCCTCTGATTCTCATATGATCCCGATTCACAACAAAAACATCATGTTCCTCTGTCTCGTGTCGATGATGTGGGAAACATTATGGCCCACCTTCGATCAAGGTCACTTCCTGTCGACTTCAGCTCATTATCCAGGAAGCTGATCTAGAGACTCCCTTATGGTACCTTGGAGCCTTCATGCCTCAATGGCAGGTTCTTCGCATTCGACGTGAGGTTTTCATCATTGGCCTCCAATCGAGTGATTATGTGGGTGTTCGACGTCAGCCCATTGATTCACATGCCGTAGATTGTACCTATAGTACCTTGAGGGCCATTTTCATTATTGGTGGTTCCTCTCGCGTGTGTTAATAGCTTTCATCATTGGCTGGTAATCAGACAATGTTCTTGCATGTTCGACTTCAGCTCACACATTCGCATGCTTGAACTTGTACTTTGTTCGAGTCGAGATGGAGCGCAAGACCCTGGATTGTGTATGTTGTAATCCAGGCTGCGATATTGTGGATTATTATTTACATGACTCACTGATTGGATGGCTGCGACCATACCTGAGTCTATTTATCGATCCTCACTGGATGGTTGCGACCATCCCTTGGATCTAGATTATTGTATACTTTGTTATGGATGGCTGCACCCATACCACCTATATATATCATGTATCTGAGACATCAGTTGTACTTCGCTCTGCAGGTTTTCCGATGGCAGTGTTTTTAGTCGGCATGTTCTCGTAAAGCATTTCACCCCTCTCTCTCTCTTTCGGGCCTCATGCTTTAGGGGGCATCTGTTACACAACAATTTGTCACCGTCCCTACAATCCCCATCTCGCACATTGGAGGGCTCATTCCGTGACCTATGAGCAGAGACAAGACTTGAAAATAGTTTCATTGCATCCCTCTGAAGATGATCTTTCATTGCCCTGAAGACATCTCCTTGCAAAAAACCCTAAAAATAGCTCTTTTTCCATTGGCGCGGTTCCATAGTTCAGCCCTCGCGCCAAGGGGGAAAATCCTCCAAAGAGGGTGCACCAATTAGCGCTCTGTCATAGAGCCGCACTCGCGCCAACCATATTAAGAGGTGTTTTTTAAAAAGAAAAGGCGGAAGTTTCGTCCTAACAAATTCCTGGACTGATATCTATCTTGAGTTGGGAGGTTTGGCTACGGATTTCCATAGAGAGGAAGTGGTTTGCCACCTCTCATGGAAGCTTCCTTGATGATAGGGCCAATCCCACAATTATAGGGATCCCAACTCCTCTTCCTCCATCTATAAAAGCTTGCCCATCTCCATAGCAAGCTAGTTCTAGAATCTCCAAGTTCCCAAGAGCTTTCACATCCTTATGCTGCAAGAGCCTTCTTGATTCCCTAAGGCCAAATCCAAGCAAGGAGACTATTGCCAAGTATCCGGAGAAAGAGGCTTGTCCTATCCTTGACAGGCTTTATTGAGACATGTTCTGCTGACGACCCGCCAAAGGAGAATTCACCGTCGAAGCTTTGGTTGTATTATTCTTTTGACTCATTAATGATAAGCGACTATTGGTTATGGTTCCACTCTTGTTCTTGATCATGTTCATGAGTTATGTCCTCTTTGACTGACATATAGTTGTATATAATGGATTTTATGCTTGCGTTTGTGTTGTTTCTTGCATGTGCAGATGTCCAATCACGGAGATCGTGAGGATTGTGATCTGCCAGGGCAAAGGAACGGGAGCACCACCTCTTCTACAAACTACAATGTTGGATTCCAGGTAAGCCTTCCTCGCAAGTCGGTTTATTTACAATTAGGAACCTGCACTGTAGCGTGTTTGATTGTTGCTAGACCTGATCTGGGCTAGTAGGGATCGCCTCTGTCCGCAGAGGGGATTTACCTCCTCAACAAGGAGATACAGAGGTATTGGATGATGGTCGCAAACAGCGGTATCATCGGCTTTGGGCAGACATTCTAGTTTTGAAGAGGAAGGCCACGTCAGTACGGGAGGCCATTTTGTTGCAGGACAGGGAGCTGGAGGGCATGAGAGTGGCTTGTGCCGAGTCGGCGGCCAAGTTGGTCCGCATTGGGGAACGACTAGATTCCCTGATGGTACAACTAGAGGGCATGCTGGAGTGTCAGATCATTCCCCTTCAGGCATGCATGGACGGGACTAACAGCCTTGTTGGGACACCACTTCCCATTTGAGAGAGAGAGACGAAGCCACATAGTCAGATCTCATATGTTGACTTGGTTAGTGGGATGAGACGATCGGAGTTGAACAGGGTACAGCATCCACATGTTGAGGTGGGATGGCGAGAGATTTTGAGTTGGTACCCGATAGAGTGGGTTATGATGATAGTGGTGGACCCGGGTGTAGTTCAGCAGGAGTTCCCAGGTGCTGGGAATACAGGAACCCCAGATATGCATTGGGGTCTAGGAGGGATTACCTATCATTTCCCAGGTAGGTCGGTTGACTATGTCTTCGAGGATACAGTTGGCCTAGCAGTAGAGCATGTGCATCCGCTAGGGTAGTTTCAATCAGCCCCAGTGGCCAACCAGTTTTTGGGTAGACTCCCTAGGTTGTCTTGGTATGACACTCATACACGGGATCACGGGGTGGTCAACATACCTTGGCAGGAGCTTGTCAGAGGAGGGGGAATTGGCAGGCCACTAGATGGCACCTTGTATGGGGCCAAGGATTCTTCACCTTTGTGTGGGGCACAGAGGACGCAACGGAGCTGAGCAGTGGTGGTAACACTACTAACACATAGGGAGATTCACTTCTCGGACCCCTCGAGGAGGGTTTAGAGTGATGATCCATTCGTTGGTGGGTATACTGATGTGACGGCAGAGACGATGATACCGATTGGGGGTAGTCTGACATGTAGAGGCACAGCTCTAGGTCATGACATCCAGGGATGTGTGGGAGCCTCTAGCATTGAGCAGTGGACTACCGGTGGACATGAAGTTGCATGGTGGTGTACCATAGTGTGTGGGACTGCATTGTGGAGTAGAAGTGTCCTAGATCACATTGAGAGCACGCAGGGAGTGATCGATGCCTGGACACAGTCAGGGCACAAGACGGTACATTATGGTACAACAGTAGCTTGGGGTATCCAGCAGTATACGGGGGTATGCCTCAGTGTGCAGTGGCATGTTGAGGAGTACATGGATGATCGGTGGTATGCGAGGACGTATGGTGCTGCACAGTAGGGTCCAGGGAGACTCACGGATAGGGACACCAGGCTTACCTTTGGGGGTATTTCACCCAGGATCGATGGGGAGACAGATGAGCGATACTTGACAGCATCGGTGGGGACTCACGCACCTGACCCTCCTCTACATCACTCACGGGCACAGTCGATTTTTTCGTTGTCCTTTGGCATCTTGGGCATGAGCAGCGGGGTACGCGAGAGTCACCCAAGATATTTGGAGGACACTCAACACACTAGGGGAGATACTTCTCAGTAGTGGCACTAGATGGGGGTGTTAGTTGATAGCCACAGGTTAGGGGATAAGATGATCCTCTACAGGGGCGACACATCAGTCATCACTGAGCCTACGCTTGGGGAGCAGGTCATGAGGGACACATGCGTCATTTTTCCCTCAGGGCATGTCGAGATCATGCATGAGTAGAAGATACTGGGTACATCATAGGTACCATCTCAGTATGTGTCTGGGCTCCATACATTGTATCGAAACTTTATCGAGAGGTTGGATGGCATATTCAATGCAGATGAGGTGGCGGAGGTAGAACAGGAGGGCATTCCTTCTGTATGCCAGGGTGAGGACTCTTTTTCATATGAGTCCATAGGATGAGTTGAGGACGCTCCTGGGAAGCGAGAGCATCCACGCATAGATGGTGACAGCAGACTGGAGCTGCATTCCAGTGTCCAGGGTGAGCAGTCACGGGACTCTGCGAGAGATACTCTGGGTGAAGAGTCACTTGTGACGATTCAGCTAGAGCAGCAGGTGATGGAGCCTGAGTCGACAGAGGAGGACACTATTCACATCAGGCACGATATTCCTTTGGGGGAGAGCTAGATGGGCACCCACATTGAGCCAATGAGGGATATGTGGCTAACATTGGGGTCAACCATTGAGGTGGGGAAGTTAGATGCACTAACATCGAGTACGGTGACAACAATTGCAGATCCATATCCTCTGGAGGTGTTGGAGGTTGATGGGATTGTTCTGCAGGGGGCCAGTAGATAGCGAGAGCATGACATTCCTGATCAGGAGTGGGAGGAGCTGTTGGATATGGTGGAGCATCCATCTGTGGGTCGACACAGGGATGACGCGCAGATAGATGTACACGCAGTTAGCAGAGCTGCAGTGTTTTTATTGGGCAGCACTATCCAGGAGTACATCGATGGAGCTTGCAGCATATCTTGCCCACTTTGGCCCATTATAGAGAGAGGGGCTTCCTTCTAGAAGCATCTTTCATTGGCAGATAGGGTAGAGCAGTGGGAGTTGATTACGGGCTGGCAGCAACACTCCAAGCATGTTCCATATGCAGTTGTTGTTGCTACATCAGATTCTTCTTCCAGGATGTACTGGCGAGAGATCATGAGTTGGTACCCTCTTGACGGTATGGTATTCTTCGTAGGGAGCACAACGGAGCAGGGGCCCTTAGACATAGCAGATGTTACAGATTCCAGCTGACAGGGGGGCACAGGTCGTCATTTCTTCAGCACTCCATCCCGATTTCAGCATAGTAGGATCAGCGTGGGATTGAGTCAGGACTTGGATTGGAGAGAGGTGATGAGTTGGTACACAGTTGATGGGACAGCTTACACAGTCATAGATATAGTGCAACAGGGGTCATGGTCTTCGCCTCTTAGAGAATCAGTCATAGCCAGAGGCAATGCGCAGTCCGATCTGTGGGACTTGGGCGATTATTGGCCATGGTGGCGATGGGATCCGGGAGGATTGTTGGCTGACTGGTACCGTGAGAGATCAGTTTGGGATCCTGGCATTGAGAGATCCCTTCATATCAGGGTGATGCAGAGGACAAGGAAGATTTAGTGGCGCATTTGGGACCTAGGCACCATTTTGCAGTGTCGGTGGGGAGGAATAGCTAGAGAGGAGGCTTGTTCGGGCATTGCTTGAGGACAAGCAATTTTTGCCGGATGAGGATGCCACTTGAGAGAGCGAGAAGATTTTGCAGCATCCATCACTTCAGTTGCTTGAGGACAAGCAAAATTTTGCTGGGGGGGACTTTAATATTCCTAGTTAGCGACAGCTAATTGGAATATTCTATTTTTTTTAGTTTTCCATCTATAGTTTGTAAATAAATAAAAAGTGAGTGAAGAGGGTCTAACTCACTTAAGTGAAATAAGACATCCACCTAGTAGCACAATGTTGTGACTTAAGTGGGAGTCAAGGGGGGCCTAACACCACGTAGAGGAGGGGGCCTATGTACACTCTAGAAGCTTCTGCAAGCTTCTGCACAGATAAGGATGAGGATGTGGAGGAGAGAGAGAGGCTATGTTAGGTTTTGGAGGGAAACCAACATTATAAAAGATGGAGGAGCCTCCTCATTTCTTTCATTCTTGATTTGATGATTTTTGAGTGAGACATTTGTCTTCTTGAGCACACTGGCTGTTTAGCCTGTCTGCAGAACCGTTTAGTGCATTGAGTGTCTCTGGTTGGAGATCTCGCCCTTAGCCCCGGGGGACTTCGAGTTCCTGTTCGGGAAAGGTTATTTCTTCAGTATTTTGTAAGAGGTTTTACTGTTTGGGTTTGTTACGGAGCTGGGCTATCATAGAGACTACATAGTCGCTGGGAGAGAGGATGCAGTCCATTGTTGAGGAGCTTCAGATTGGGGTTTCTGCAGGTGATTTAGCCAGGATTTCGAGCAGAGGGTCAACCTTTGCCCGTCAGAGGTTTTTGGCGAAGTTTGTGGCAGAATTTCAGTTGTTTCTATCTAGCCACTGCGTTGTACCTTGGGGGCCAACGTAATTCACTGGGGAGGTAGTTTCTGGTGGTTTCGGGGGTTGGCCATTTTTGGAATGGTCTGTGGATATTGTCGGGGTTGTCGAGGAGAGGAGATTTGATGATTTTCATCTCTTTACGGCAAGGGGATCAACCCCTAATCTTTAGTCGATTCGAGCAATAGGAGCTACACGACATTTTTCCAACAGCAAGGACGCAGTTAATAGAGCAGCCATTTCCTATATTTTCTGAGAGTGTTTTCTCACTTGCCTTGCGCAAAATCACCTCTTGTACTTCATTACATTTATCAGATTAATAAAATGGCTCAGCATTTTCTCTCTATGTTTTCTGCTTGAGTTGCCTTAGTTGTTGTATTCTCTTTCTATTTCTATTATTGTTTTGAGCGCTCTAGTTCTATACCACTTGGTGTGTTTATCTTTCACTCCTAGACACAGTCTGGAAAGGTCTAGGTAGCCTCCAGATCTCGTCCTCTTTCAGAGGCGGAATATCTGGTAAATGCCCTCCGAGTCTATCTCTGGTTGGAGTTTGTCGTGCTTTGGAGATATCCCTAAAATGGGATATTACATATCTCTTCTCAGAGATAAGCTACGAGTGCCCTAGCTATTTTATTTCCATTATGTCTGTAAGCATATTTCTGTTATTTGATATTAATGAAATAAAGTGTTATTTCCACTGCATCTTTGTATTTATGGTTATATGTTTATTCTATTTCATTCCTGCACAAATCCGGATCAGTGATTTACATTTAGGTTTATGTTTTTATGTGAGATCTACCTCATAGTAGGGTGTAGATCACCTCTTTAAGCAATCAAAGGAAAAAGGTTAATTCAATACAAAGAATAGAAATTGTTTCTCCAAAATATTTTTTTGATGAAATATTTGTAAAATGAATTTTATATATATTCATGTCAAAGTTATAATATTTGAAAATATTAATTATATCCTTATTCTAACTATAAATCCTGAATTAAATGAATATAAGTTGGTTGGATATAACAATACTAACCAGAGTTTTAAGGAAAAGTTTGGTATGACAAAATGGTAAAACCTATCCACCAAATAAACTTTACACCCATCATAAAGCATTTGAAGTTGTTGGATATAACAATACCTCCTATCCAATGAAGTGACTTCAAACTCATTAACATAAGTATAAAGTTTATCATGAAATTGGCTTTTCCAAAATCATCCACTTTCCATGATTTTATAGCAACTTGAAGTGACATGCAAAAAGGGCATAGTCTAACTTATAGACTAAATAGCCTTTTTAGCATGAATTCATCAAAATCGGACAACACAATTTCAAGATTTGTTGTTGTTTCAAATACATTCTTGAATGCATAAATGGATTCAACACCCTCAAAACCCCCTAGGGGCACTCGAGTTATACATATTAAACAATTTAACCTCAAGTTTTTAAAAGTCTCTGTCTAATTTTGAGTCGTGAAAAAGGTCGTTCTGTCTATAACTTAAACTACCTATGCTAAAATTATCCTATAGTTACCCTATTTTCTAGATTCAAAAATAGGAGCAACTTATTATTAATAATTTTTTTCCTGAGCTATTTTTAATTAAATAAGAGCATTGTTATATTTTTTACTCTCTTATTTTCCTCTTTAGGAGCATCATTATTTTTTCACTCTCCTAACAAATTTAATATTGTATTAATCCAAAGTTATTAAATTCAATAATATTAATATGAGGGTTACTAATGTTTTTTTTCATGGTATTAATAATAATTTAGTCCATGGTATTTGGCCCATAGGCTTCATCTAAATAAAACCTCTTTTTTTAGTGTTGGTAAATATAAATAAATTTATGGAGTAAATATAGAAATATGTTTTATTTATTTACCATGCCTCTTTTATTTACTATGTTATTTGACCCATAGGTTTGGTATATAATTTGATGTTGATTTCTAATCCTATTTGATATATTTTTATTTATATACCACACCTCTAGCTCATTCATATTTTTATTTGTTTACCATATCTCTAGTTCATTTATATTTTTATTTATTTACTATACCCAAAAGAGATTTTATCTATTTAGCATACCTTTACTTTATTTATATTTCTATTTATTTACTATACTTTTTTATATTATTAGTAAGCCTATTCATATTTTAAATTTATATTGTGTTTGTACATAATAATAATTAGATTGATTTTTAAATAAGACTCACATTAGATTAACAATGTTAAATGCCAAACGTTACATGCTAAATGTTTATGTTTAAGTTTTTACGTGACATGTACCCCATATCTATCAACTCAATAAAAAATGTTGAATGTTAAACATTACTATTTAAGTTTAAGTTTTTACGTGACATGAGTTCGAACTCGGTAAATGTTAAACCTCATATGTATCCCCATATTGAGTCGTAAAGGGCGCTGGATCAAAAACATTAAATGTTAAACATTACCATTTAAGTTTAGGAAAAATGCTAAACCTGAGATGTATCTCCATACTGAGTTGTAGAGAACTATTCCCATATTGAGTTGTACAGCGCCCTATATTGACTCGATTCCCATATTGAGTTGTACAGCGCCCTATATTGACTCGTAGAGCGCGATGGATCAAAAATATTAAATGTTAAACATTATCATTTAAATGTTAAACCTCATATGTATCCTCATACACGGTTGTAAAACACACTATATAAAAAATATTAAATGCTAAACATTACCATTTAACTTTAAGAAAAAGATTAAACCTAAAATGTATCCCCATATTATATTGTAAAGCGTGATCCCCTATTAAATTATAAAACGCGATCCATAAAAAATATCAAATACTAAACATTACCATTTAAATTTACTTTTTTAAATAACATCTACCGAATACTCGATTGTAGATAGTCTATCCTTGATTGTTGAGCATCTCTCGTGAAAATTAATTATTAATATTTTTTTTCCTAACCTATTTTTAATTAAATCGCAGTTTTCTTTTTTAAACTCTCCCTGTCCCCACTCTGTGTAAAAGCTATTCAATGAAATGTAATTTTGATCCCAATCTAATTTACTCGAGATGCGTGTTTGGCAGGTGTCCTTCTGAACTATATTGTTATTACTCAATCCACCACGGACACGGTGTTTCTCTCGATTGGATATATCTTGGGTGCCCTCTCCATTCGTCTCTAAGGCGTCCTTCAACTTATATATTGGAGACTTTGTAATCCCACACCACACCATATCGACGCCCATTGCCTTAACCCCTCTTCGTCGTCGTCTATTGCAGAGACCTCCGCAATATTCACCTCCTCCTCTCCTCCGCAATAGAGCCACCAATGAGGATTCGAAACCCTCTTTTCCTGATGCCCTAATCTCCAATACTCCGGCAGTTCTCCTCATGAAATCGTTAACAGAGTCGAGTGCAGCTCCAATAGTGTCAAACCACCAGCACCATTATATCGAGTCGCAGTGCAATCTCCCCACTCAATAGTGTCAAACCACCAGCACCATTATATCGAGTCGCAGTGCAATCTCCCCACCACGAATCCAGACATGGCGGGCGTGTTGAAGCCAAACGATAATGACGACGATTGCTCAGATTCAGCCGAGTTAATGCAAACCCCGCCATTCCCTGCAATACCCAACAAGGAGGATGCGGAGGAGTTAGAGAAACTTAGGGTTTGCACAGTAAACAAATCTCGATGGGATGTTTCCTCATTTGTCCAAGATTTCCTCGCAAAACCCACCAGTAAACCAGACCAGCAATCCATGCAAAACAATAGCAACAGGGAGAGGAATAAAAAAGAGAAGATCAGGGGGCCATTGATACCAAATCCTGTCAGTGCTACAAAGGTAGTATCAGAGGCAAGGCATCAGGTATATGATAGTTTTGGTTTAGGGTTTGGGGTTTTGGGTATATGATAGTTTTGGTTTAGGGTTTAGGGAAGAGTGTGTGTGTGTGCATTTTAAATATGCCCCTTGGTTTGGGTATGGGTTGTGTGACCTAGTCTCATACAGCACAGAACAATAACTTCTTTCACAATTACTGTATAGTTTATAGTTTTAACTTTTTTTAGAAATATTCATCATTGGCCCACATATGAATCAGATTCAGCATAGTGCTGAATAGGTTTTTGTGTGGCTGTGCAACTGTGTTTACTCAGGTTCAGGTTCATGTGGAGGACGATGATGATTTTAACAAAACTGAGATTGGCAGGTAATAGTTTCTCTCTATTACTGACAGTAACCATGTCAGAGCATTGTCATTACACAGTTTCATGTTTCTTTTTTTTTTTCTCGTAGAATATAAGAATCTAACTCAAAGGAACAACAGACTCTGTTCATAAATCTAGCTTCCTGCCATACACTGAAAAGGTAGTGAACCCTTGTATGAATTCGTGACTCTAAATCATGGTCACTTGACAGTAATCCACCAGCCAGAAATTAGGGCATGGAATAAGCTGTTCTTACCAGTCAGTTGTGTCTTGTAATTTTTATTTATGGTAATAGTTTGGCTGACATGGCTGCGCTGTATTTGATTTTATTGTGGTCAAGACTGGAGTACAAACGCGAAGCAGGTATGCCACTGTTATCCAGCATTAATGCAAATCCATGGTACACCATTGCTGCTTATTCTGTAACTTCAGTAATATAATTCGTTGGTTTATCTTATTTTTCAGCTGGGGAAACAAATACATTATCTTGTGGGAAGATGTCACAAGTAACAGAAGAAGAGCAGACGCTTGAATCAGAACTGCTGATAGTATTTTCAGAAGAAGTTGCTGGTTTGACAGTGAGAGAAGCTGGGTGCAAGCTTAAGCTAAGGAATGTCAAGAACATAATTTCAGAAGGTCTTCCTCTGACACTACAGGTGAGGAGGGCCATGCTTAACAGTCCATATTTTGTACAGTTGGACCATGGAAAGTTTGCATTGTGGGACAATTTTCGCAACAGTAGAGTGGGCAGCTTGGATAAAAAAGAGAGAACGAGTTTGGAAATTGAGAAAATAACGGGCACCCACAAATTTGACAGACAAGAGAAACCTGCAAGAGAATTAGGTCTAGAGCTTGCAGTTCCCAAAATAATGATACCCAAAGAAAAGAGGAGCCGAAGAGTAAGGGTCGATGAGAAAGAAGAGATTGGCTCTTGCAAAGAAGATGGTAAAAGGAGGAAGCAGAAAGTTGAGCAGAGATCATATGATCAGTCTACAGTGGGAATAATGGCGGTAGGAATGATTACGGTTGGGATAAAGATGCAGTAGTCTCCTCTGATTCTCAATGTTATAACAGTGAAAGTATTTCAGATGGTAATGGCGAGGCGAGTCAAAATGTTCTTCCCCCTTGGGACGAGGACGAGGACGAGGACGAGAGATACAGAGCTGCTGTTTATACTTTATTTTCACGGTTCAGTAGAAATATTGGGATTTAGAAAGAGCTTCATCCTACCTAGTGTCGAAAGAGGAAACCAGTGAAGGCGAGATCTCTGAAGGATCTACTCTGATATAACCCGATTGGCCTGTGATCGATTCGTGGAATAGGTGTGGGCATTTATGTTGTGTTTCTTACCGAGCAATTCCAATATCCAGGTAGGGGAAAGTCTCTGCACTTATGAATAATGAATAATAGTGATTGCCCATAGAAAACTTTCAAAATAAGTTGTTATGCACACCATGCATCCATGCATGTTTTGAGGGATGATCAATGATATCTTTTCAATACATTTCCTAATTTGTTCTAGTAAATTAATTGTCCGTAAATTGGGATTGAAATACAATTATTTTTCTGTAACTTATGCTTGATTTTACACAGGGAAAGCAAACTAACCCAGTCTTAAAACTTACAACACTTTATGTCTAAAAAAATCTTAGATTAGATTTTAGGTTTAATATAAAAAATCATATAAAATTATTTTTGAAAACTTCAAACTCAGTAAAGCACAATCTATTTGTGCATTGTCAAATGTTACATCAACTTGGAATAAGTAAAAAATTGAAGTATATTGACATCATAGTTAAATATGTAATTTGTCTGAAGTATATTTATTAAAGTAAAAAATAATTAATCTTTTTACACAAAGAAGTTATAAGTTATACAATATGTGATGTGATGTTGTTATTGTCAAAAAGAGCTATACAGCCCATGATATTGTCATTGCTTCTTTACACAACCTAGTATATGAAAGTGAGGTTGTCACTTAATATTACATTAAAAAAACAAACTAGTAACATGTATATATATATATGAGAAGTTCAATATATGAGAGTGATTTTGTCACATAAATTTAAATTAAAAAAATTTAATATTCAAGAAAACAAAAAGAATATAAAATTTGTAACTAAATAAACACAAATCAATTCTTATTACCTCTGATATGTTGTATGAAAAATTACTTAAATTGACATCATAGTTAAAATGTGTTTCTATGAGGAAATTTGTATCAAAGTAAAGAAAATAATAATATTTTACATATGTAAATTAAGTTTTTTTTTGAGTTAAGATTAAATAAGAAACAATATAATTATTTTTAATATGAAGAAAATGATAAAATACTTAGAAAATTTTTATATGAAATAAAATTTATCTAAACAAAAAAATTAATAAATATTTTAAATATTTTAGCTATATAAATTAAATAAAATGTACTTAAAATTAACTACATTCTCATCATCTAGGCAACAAAGTTTACTTCCTACACTATAAAGCCATATAGCCATAAATACTCTCTTACCATCATCCATAATCAAGTGAATACATAGAAGCGTTATCTTGAGTTCCCCTCCGTGTGAGGAAACAAATGATTCAAATCAGAAGTCCGACTTCTTAGAGTTTTCATTCAAGCATGTCTACACACCGAGCAAAATAGCTAGGCAAATATGCTTTTCAAACTTGGTCAATAAAATTGCTCTAAAAGTAAAAAAATAAAAAAATGAGTATTTTTAAAATATAAATTATTTAAGTTGTTATGATAGTTCAACAAGTAAAAATTAATAGGTATTTTATATATCCATAAATTATTTAATTTATAAAGTTTTTTTGTGTAAAGTAAAATCAAATATTTAATGACAATAATATTTTAAATAAAAAATAATGCTTTAATAAATTATATATATATTATAGTTAAAATGTGTTTGTATGAGAAAATTTTATCAAAGTAAATAGTAATAAGTATTTAAGATATATAAAAAATTAAGATTATTATTAGAAATATAAGTGTATATTTTAATTGAACTTAAACTATTTAAATCTGTAAATAATAATCCTTCCTAATAAAAGAGGAAAGTGTAACACTTCTAATGAAAAAGAGTAAAGAGGGTTTATGACACGAAGTTGTCCAAGTTTCACTCAAATTACTAAAGATGTATTCTTGATCTCCAAGCTCTACAAGAAATGTGAAGTGTATTTAGGGTTTGGAGGTTACACACAAGTTGTTATATAACTAGTTACATAAAAGTTGTTATATAACTAATTTAGATTTATCTTAACTCGGGATCTATCAAGTGTTGAGAGAGACGAAATATATAGAGGTGTAAACCTTCTTTTTGAGTGGAAAATTTGATGAAAGGTTTGCACCTAGAAATATTTGATCCCTCTCAACCCTTGATAGATCTCGAGTTAAGATAGATATAGGGTGTTTTTTTAAAATCATTCTAATTTGAATCATTCTAATTTGGTGTAAGAGTGATTCATTACACATGATGACATCCATGGACTCGAAGTAGATGCAAAGGTAAAAACAAAAAGGGAGAAAAAAATAAAATGCATGAGCAAACAAAATCAAACCTAAAAATCTATCGCACTTTATACTATGAAATAATTTCCCACAAATATTATTATTTTCCACTTGGCAAGATCCCTGAAATCCTTTCCCACAAATCCTTTCCCACAAATATTATCTTCCACTTGGCACAACCCTCAAAATACTTTATGAGAAATATTATTTCACTCTTGCTTCCTCACAAATTCATTTCGACACTTTATTTGTGTTAAATTTATATTAGGGAGGGAATTGATTTTTCATTAGGGTAGACATTAGATTAATTAGATTAAAGTTTAAATGTTAAATGTTAAACATTACTTTTACATTTTCATTTTAAATGTTAAATGTTAAACATTACTTTTACATTTACATTTATGTTTAAGTTTACTTGAGATAGTCAATGCATGTAGTGTACTCAAATACAAATCTCCGCAATCCAGATTTATTAAATTTAATAATACTAATATTATAATATATTAAATCATTCTAATTTGGCGCAGAAATTAAATCATTCTAATTTAGTGGTAAGAGTGAATCATTACACATGATGGCATCCATGGAGTCGAAGAACATGAAAAGGTAAAAACAAAAAGGTTGAAAAAAAAATAGAGTAGTAGTACGTACTATGAAATCCTTTCCCAGAAATATTATTCTCACAAATATTATTTCACTCTTCCCAACTACTATGTAATCCTTTCCCACAAATACTATTTTCCAGTCCCCTCTAGAGATCCTTTCTCACAAATATTATTTCACTTTTAGCAGGTACTATGAAATCCTTTCCCACAAATATTATTTTCCACTTTGCTCCCGAAATCCTTTCTCACAAATATTATTTCACTCTTAGGACTCTCAAAGATGCTTCCTCACAAATATAACATTAGATTAATTGGATTAAATTTTAAATGTTAAACATTACTTTTACATTTACATTTTGTGTTTAAGTCAAATCAGTCCTCAAATTAGTCACCTAGTCAACTCAAAGTCAACCCCAGAAAAGTCAACGCAGTCCAGAAAAAGTCAACACCGGGCAACGACAAAAAGTCAACACAGCTCCAACTTCGGTCAACCTTTTGACCTCGATTTTTGTGCCAATGAGTACGGCCTTCAAAAATCGAACTTTCCACCAAATTTTAGCCAATTCGAACCATGCGTTCACCAAAGTCAACGCTGGTCAAACTTGCCTAGAAACCCTAACCACAGAAAATTTGTTGCAGCAAATTTCATCCTTTTTGCTGCAGTAGATTTCATCCTTCTTCTAACGTGGGAGATGAAACTGCTTCTCAGATGCTCATATATAATCAGAGGAGAAGATGTGTGATGTTGAGTGAGTGAAATACTCTCCAAGGTTGATTGTATTTATATCCATCATTGAGGTGTGTGACACATCTGCTGGGGGTGTAAAACCTTAAGGCCGACTTGCACTTAAATTTATTATAAATAATAAATTCAAAATAAATGTTCTGCTCATTAGATTAAAATCAATTTTATATCGATTTTACACCTCTCTGAAAGAGGAATCCAATACAAATATTGAAATCTTCATCTGAGCATCACAAGATGGAGTTTGGACCTAGTTGTCCAAATTTAACACTCCCTCTCAACTAGGGAGAACTCCATCCACCAGTGCAATCAAACATCGTGCGTCATCCCGCTGTAACTTGCTTTGCTGGCCTCTTTATTTCAGAACAGAAGTGGGTCAGTCACAAAGACATCATCCCCCGACTGACATAATCAGTCCAGAGGTTCAAAACCTCTATCAAACTCATGAAGAGTATCCAACCAACCCAAAGTTGGTTCATCTGACCAGAAGTCAGGCAGAGGTCCCAGACCTCACTAAACTTGATCCCAGATCAAGTGGTTGGACCATGCCATCCTAGATAGAGAGTACGGCAATCTCTGATGCGTCCATCAGTCTTTGCTAATAGTCTCTAGCTTTTCCCACCTCATTGGCCAAATGAGAGGTACTTCGCATGAGCCCTGAACTCAATGGGTAGGATGCATACGGGGCACAGATAAATGAGTGGTGAACCAGCTCAATAATCACAAGGGTGGGGCAGAAGCATTATGAGTGCTTATAGCTCCGAGAAGCTATCCCCAAAGCCCCCCAGAGCTCCCAGAGCTCATCGTCCAACAGAACCCACATCATAGGGTCTTTCCACGACACCAAGACTCTCACGGAAGGTTAGGAACTTGACCTTCCCCAGGGGCTTAGTGAGAATATCCGCGACCTGCTCATCAGCTCCTATATGATCGAGCCTTACGGCGCCTCGCTGTACCATATCCCGGATAAAGTGGTACCTGATATCAATATGCTTGGATCGGTCGTGGAACACAGGATTCTCAGTCATACGAATCCCACTCTGATTATCTCAGAGTATCACAGTGGTATCTAGCACATGTCCATGGTATCTAGCACATGTCCAAACAGCTCACTAAAGAGCTTTCGCAACCAAACTACTTCACAACAGGCCATACTTGCTGCAATGTATTCGGCCTCTGCGGTGCTCAAAGCCACCGACTTCTGCTTCCTGCTCATCCATGAAATCGAAGCAGAACCAAGATTGAAGCAGCATCCCGATGTGCTCTTACGATCCACCACACTGCCAGCCCAATCGGCATCAGTATATCCATGGAGTGTCACGCTCCTGGCAGTGTATCTCAGCCCATGGTTTATCGTGCCCCGAAGGTATCTCAGAAGATTCCTGGCACCAACCCAGTGAAAGTGATGAGGTTCAACCATCTGTTGACTCAAAGTGTTCACTGCAAAACATATATCTGGACGGGTGTTCACTAAGAACATTAGGGCCCCTACGAGTTGACGATACTCAGTAGGATTTTCCAATACGGGCCCAGCAGCGCTGCCACTCAACTTCTTGAAGTTGAGTTCCATTGGTGTTGACACGGACTTGCAATCCACCATACCAAATATTTCCATAAGTTTCACAATATATTTTCCTTGAGAAAGGAAAATCTCTCCAGGTCTCTGCCAGACCTCCAGGCCTAGGAAGTAGTGCATCAATCCTAGGTCCTTCATCTCGAACTCAGCAGCGAGCTCCCTCTTACATTGATGAATGAGAGGGTTAGCACCTGTCAGGAAGAGGTCGTCCACATACAGCACTAGAATGAGAGGCTTCTCCTGCACAACCTTGAAGTAAAGGTTCGGATCAGCATTACTTCGAGTGAAGCCCAGCTTCATCAAGTAACTATCCATCCTCTCGTACCAAGTTCTGGGTGCTTGCTTTAACCCATAGAGGGCTTTCTTCAACCTGCAGACATGAGTGTCTCGATCCTGAACTTCAAATCCCAGAGGTTGTTCCACATACACCTCTTCCTTTATTGCACCATGCAGAAAAGCGGTCTTGACATCCATCCGATGAAGACTCCATCCTTGCGTAGCAGCAAGGGCTATGATTGATCGAATGGTGGTATATCGTGCCACAGGTGCAAATATGTCATCATAGTCTATTCCTTCCTTTTGAGAGAAGCCACGAGCAACAAATCTTGCCTTGAAATTTTCAGCACTTCCATCAGATCCATGCTTGATCTTGTAGAGCCATTTTGCGGTGACAACTGATTTGTCCTTCAGTCTTGGAACCACATCCCAGACATCATTCTTCATTATGGACTCATATTCTTCGTGCATAGCATCCTTCCAGACTTGATGCTTTACGGCTTCCTCAAAAGATCCAAGTTCAGATTGTACAATAGTACTCATGGCAGCCAGATACCCTTGGTATCTACACAACTTCTTGCTTTCTTGGAATGTCCCCCTCGGGGCAGCATGTCCCTCAACATCTTCGAGAGTGTCCTTGAGCCATGGTGGTCTCTTTCTCAGTGAAGGAGATGGATCGATTGGGTCCATTGGTCCTTCAACATCAGGCATTGTCTTATCTTGCAGTTCTTCTTGATTTCCAGGCCTTGCTTCAGGATTTTCCTTAGATCTCGGAAGATCTACTACTTTCTTTAGGGAAGCATCTTCATCAAAAGTGACATCATGGCATATCTCTACTTCCCTTTGACCAGGTACATAGACTCTATAGGCCTTAGAAGTTTCACTGTAGCCCACAAACATTCCTTTCTTCCTAGAAGCATCCAGCTTACTTCTCTTTTCTTTTGGCACATGAAAATAAACAGGACATCCAAAAATTCTAAAATGTGAGACATCAGGTTTCTTACCAGTGAAAACCTCTTCGGGAGTTTTGGAGTCCAGGGTGGAATGAGGGCATCGGTTTTGAATGTATACAGCAGTATTCGCAGCTTCTCCCCACAGAAACTTCGGTAGACCCTGGTCACATAGCATGGCACGGGCAGCTTCCACAATGGTCCTGTTCTTTCATTCAGCAACGCCATTCTGCTCAGGAGTATAGGCAGTAGTAGTCTCCCTCTTAATGCCAGCTTCTCTGCAAAAGTCCTTGAACTCATTTGACTCATATTCAGTGCCATTGTCGGTCCTCAAAATCTTGATCTTTTTCCCTGTCATATTTTCCACCAAGGCTTTGAAGGTACGGAACCACATGAAAGCCTCATCCTTCTTCTTCAAGAAGTATATCCAGGTTTTGCGGGAGAAGTCATCAGTGAATGTCATATAGTAATAACATCCTCCCAGGGATGTCACGGGTAGCATACCAGATAGATCAGAATGGACCAGTTGCAAAATATCAGATGTCTTTGTGACACTTGAGGGGAAAGGTCCCCTTGTATGCTTTCCTTCGGCACAACCCTTACACACACCTTCATGATTATTTCCAAAATTGGGCATTCCTATCACCACCTTCCTTGCTTCGGGAAGGGCCTTGTAATGAAGGTGTCCAAACCTTCGGTGCCATAGTTCAGTTTGTCGGATAGTATCACATGTCATAGCTCCCAGTGGACTTCCTTCAACCTGGTAGAGTGTTCCAACTCTAAAACCAATCACGATAGCTTCCTTGAGATTCTTCTTCCACATGCGCACCTTTCCATCAGTGAATGCCACATTGAAACCTTTGTCTTCCATGGCTAATATAGACACAAGGTTCTTCTTCAATTTTGGTACATAGAGTACATCCTGCAAATGTAGGACTTGTCCTTGAGACAAGTGGAGGGTCACAGTCCCTGTCCCTTTCACAAGATATGTGGCATTATCTCCAAGGATAATTTCCAGATTAGTATCCTTCTCAACCATGTCAGAGAGTGCTTCCTTGAACCCAGTGATGTGTCTTGAGGCACCACTATCTATCAGCCAGACATCCATAGTGTCGGGCGGGGATGTAGCAGAGAGAGCAGATACAAGAATGTATTCATTTATTTTATCAACAACATTTGACTCTTCATACCTGGAGTTTCTAGACCTTTTGAAAGGTTGATTGTTTCCATCAGAGGGAGCCTTCCTCTTTCCTTTGGACCTGTTGTTTCTTTGATTTCCATTCCTCCGGTTGTTGTTGTTGTCATCACTATCGGGAGAATCCTTCTTGAAAGGACATTCTCTAGCATGATGACCTGGCCTATGACAAGTGAAACACTTTCCCTTCTTTCCTTGGGCCCTTGCTCTTCCTTTGTTCTTTGAACCACTAGAGTTATTCTTTCTAGAATGAGCAGCGTAGGCAGCATTTCTATCATTTTCATATTCCTTCATTCTTGTCTCTTCTTGCATGCATCTTGATAGTAGCTCGTCAAAGTTAGGAATTGTATTATTATTGAGAATGGTAGTGTTGAATACTTGCCATTCATATGGGAGCCCTCCAAGTGCGGTGAGTACCATCTCACGATCAGCTATTGTCTCCCCAATAGCCAACAAATTGTTCCTGATCTCGGTCAGTTTCAGAAAGTATGTTTGGACAGATTCATCCCTGCCTTTCTGCAGATTCTTCAATTGATTCTTGAAGAATAGCACCTGGTTTGCATTGTTTACTTTGAACATTTGTATCAGCTTATCATACATCTCTTTGGATGTGCCTAGCTCAAATATGTAGGAAAACAGACTTTTATGTATGGATTCCCTGATCATTAGCTTTGCTTTGATATCCCCTTTCTTATACTTGGTTTTAGCAGCAGCAGTAGCAGTGGATGGAGGTTCTTGTATCTTACCCAGTACATAGTCCATGAGATCATGGTCTTCTAATTTGAGATCTAATATCATCTTCCAAGCATGGAAGTCATCCCTTCCAGCCAGCTTGTCATCCTCCTTGAAGCCATAACTTGTGGAACTCATTTTTCTCTTTTGGGGATTGCTATAAGTTAGGGCTTGTATTCACCTCACCTCAGCTACGAGAGGTAGTACCGCCTCTTGTCATCTCTTTGACTACTGCAAAAAAACGCAGTAAGATAGTTTCCCAAACCAAGAAATTTATTTTCCTTACAACTCGCTCATAGGGAAAGAAGAATATTGTGGCCACAACCTCAAAATAGGGCTCCCGTACACAGCTTCAGCATATCGACAAATTCATGGAGGATACGAGGACATTTTCTCCTCACTCAGAGAGGTTCCTTTACACTATCAGGACAAGCACTCCACTGATCTGACCCTCGATGCATTGCCTCTTGATGTTTCCATACCTCATATAAATACACAAACAGAATCCACACATGTATTAACTGAGGTTGATAAAGAAACCAAATTTATTAAATGCATCCAGCATGTCTGCCCGCAGGTCCATGACATCTTCAAAAAATCTAATACCCAGTTGAACAGAATATGCCTCATCTCATGGAGGATCTCAATGCAATGGGAACCTTTTTTTCCTAAGGAGAGAGGAATGATACAGGTGGATATCGGTGGCTACCCACCTATTCCATTTGAACATGTACCATCAATTCTTGCATCTTTTCACTTTAAGCACAACTTCCTGTTTTTTGCAGGTTGTCAATTCCTGAAATTTCAGAGCCATTTGGATGCCCTAATGAGCCACGTGGATATTGTTGGCTACCCACCTATTCCATTTAGACCCGGATCATCAGTTATTTCATTTTTTTGTTTCAGCACAACTTACTATTTTTAGTAGTTTTTTTGGGTCCTGAACTTCCGGAGCCATTTTGAGGCCCTAAACGATGTTTTTTGGGCATCGCTTCGCTAGCAAGGCCAATTTTGCTCCAAAATCTACATTTGAGATCAAAAGTTTTAGTCCTCAGATAGATCTTTCTAAAGATGTATCATGCGCTTCAAACGGAGATAGGATGCCAAAGTTATGACCCCGAGAAGTTGAAACACCAATTTACACAAATAGGGCCCATAGTTTTGGCACTTCATCTCCTACGGTTAGGTTTTTGGATGTTTAGGGTTTTTCATTGTTCCTAATCAATAAATATGCCTTCAAGCCTCATTGTAACACAATTCAAAGGCATGTAGCCACCACATCTTGTAATATTCCTAATTAGCGACAGCTAATTGGAATATTCTATTTTGTTTAGTTTGTCATCTATAGTTTGTAAATAAATAAAAAGTGAGTGAAGAGGGTCTAACTCACTTAAGTGAAATAAGACATCCACCTAGTAGCACAACGTTGTGACTTAAGTGGGAGTCAAGGGGGGCCTAACGCCACGTAGAGGACGGGGGCCTATGTACACTCTAGAAGCTTCTGCAAGCTTCTGCGCAGATAAGGATGAGGATGTGGAGGAGAGAGAGAGGCTACGTTGGGTTTTGGAGGGAAACCAACGTTATAAAATATGGAGGAGCCTCCTCATTTCATTCAATCTTGAGTTGAATATTTTTGAGTGAAACATTTATCTTCTTGAGCATGCTAGATGTTTAGCTTGTCTACAGCACTGTTTAGTGCATAGAGTGTCTTCGGTCAGAGATCTCGCACTTAGCCCCAGGGGAATTCGAGTGCCTGCTCGGGAAAGGTTATTTCTTCAGTATTTTGTGAGAGGTTTTGCTGTTTGGGTTTGTTGCAGAGCTGGGCTATCATAGAGACTGCACAGTCACTGGGAGAGAGGACACAGTGCATTGTGGAGGAGATTCGAATTGGGGTTTCTGTAGGTGATTTAGCCGGTATTTTGAGCAGAGGGTCAGCCTTTGCCCGTAGGAGGCTTTTGGCGGAGTTTGTGACAGAATTTCAGTTGTTTCTATACAGCCACTGCGTTTTACCTTGGGGGCCAGCGTAATTCACTGGGGAGGAAGTTTCTGGTGGTTTCGGGGGATGGTCTTTCTTGGAATGGTTTGTGGATCTTGTCGAGGTTGTCGAGGAGAGGAGATTTGCTGATTTTCATCTCATTCCGGCAAGGGGATCAGCCCCTAATCTTCAGTCGATTCTAGCAGTAGCAGCTACATGACATTTTTCCAGCAGCTAGGATGCATTTCATAGAGCAGCCATTTCCTGTCTTTTCTGAGAGTGTTTTCTCACTTTCCTTGTGCAAGATCGCCTCTTGTAATTCATTACATTTCTAAGATTAATAAAATGGCTCAACATTTTCTCTCTATGTTTTCTGGTTGAGTTTCTGTATTTTCCGTTGTTGTCGTAGTTGTTGTATTCTCTTTCTATTTCTATTATTTTTTTGAGCCCTCTAGTTCTATACCACTTGGTGTGTTTATCTTTCACTCCTAGAGAGAGCATGGAAAGGGCCAGGTAGCCTCCGGATCTCGTCCTCTTTTAGAGGCAGAATATCTGGTGAATGCCCTCCCAGTCTATCTCTGGTTGGAGTTTGTCATGTTTTGGAGATATCCGTAAAATGGGATATTACACATCTCTTTTCAGAGATAAGCTATGAGTGCCCTAGTTATTTTATTTCCATTATGTCTGTAAGCATATTTCTATTATTTGATATTAATGAAATAAAGTGTTATTTCCGCTGCATCTTTGTATTTATGGTTATATGTTTATTCTATTGCATTCCTGCACAAATCTGGATCAGTGATTTACATTTAGGTTTATGTTTTTACGTGAGATCTACCTCATAGTAGGGTGTAGATCACCTCTTTAAGCTATCAAAGGAAAAAGGTTAATTTAATACAAAGAATAGAAATTGTTTCTCCAAATTTTATTTTGGATGAAATATTTGTAAAATGAATTTTATATATATATATATATATATATATATATATATATATATATATTCACGTAAAAGTTATAATATTTGAAAATATTAATTATATCCTTATTCTAACTTGATAAATCCTAAATTAAATGAATATAAGTTGGTTGGATATAACAATACTAACCAGAGTTTTAAGGAAAAGTTTGGTATGACAAAATGGTAAAACCTATCCACCAAATAAACTTTACACCCATCATAAAGCATTTGAAGTTGTTGGATATAACAATACCTCCTATCCAATGAAGTGACTTCAAACTCATTAACATAAGTATAAAGTTTATCATGAAATTGGCTTTTCCAAAATCATCCACTTTCCATGATTTTATAGCAACTTGAAGTGACATGCAAAAAGGGCGTAGTCTAACTTATAGACTAAATAGCCTTTTTAGCATGAATTCATCAAAATCGGACAATACAATTTCAAGATTTGTTGTTGTTTCAAATACATTCTTGCATGCATAAATGGATTCAACACGCTCAAAACCCCCTAGGGGCACTCCAGTTATACATATTAAACAATTTAACCTCAAGTTTTTAAAA
This sequence comes from Pinus albicaulis, assembly GCA_034641835.2. Classification (NCBI taxonomy): domain Eukaryota; kingdom Viridiplantae; phylum Streptophyta; class Pinopsida; order Pinales; family Pinaceae; genus Pinus; species Pinus albicaulis. The sequence goes on from JAXQQM020065715.1 coordinate 61,895, forward strand.
GTCTCTGTCTAATTTTGAGTCGTGAAAAAGGTCGTTCTGTCTATAACTTAAACTACCTATGCTAAAATTATCCTATAGTTACCCTATTTTCTAGATTCAAAAATAGGAGCAACTTATTATTAATAATTTTTTTCCTGAGCTATTTTTAATTAAATAAGAGCATTGTTATATTTTTTACTCTCTTATTTTCCTCTTTAGGAGCATCATTATTTTTTCACTCTCCTAACAAATTTAATATTGTATTAATCCAAAGTTATTAAATTCAATAATATTAATATGAGGGTTACTAATGTTTTTTTTCATGGTATTAATAATAATTTAGTCCATGGTATTTGGCCCATAGGCTTCATCTAAATAAAACCTCTTTTTTTAGTGTTGGTAAATATAAATAAATTTATGGAGTAAATATAGAAATATGTTTTATTTATTTACCATGCCTCTTTTATTTACTATGTTATTTGACCCATAGGTTTGGTATATAATTTGATGTTGATTTCTAATCCTATTTGATATATTTTTATTTATATACCACACCTCTAGCTCATTCATATTTTTATTTGTTTACCATATCTCTAGTTCATTTTATTTTTATTTATTTACAATACCCAAAAGAGATTTTATCTATTTAGCATAACTTTACTTTATTTATATTTTTATTTATTTACTATACTTTTTTATAGTATTAGTAAGCCTATTCATATTTTAAATTTATATTGTGTTTGTACATAATAATAATTAGATTGATTTTTAAATAAGACTTACATTATATTAACAATGTTAAATGTCAAACGTTACATGCTAAATGTTTATGTTTAAGTTTTTACGTGAGATGTACCCCATATCTATCGGCTCAATAAAAAATGTTGAATGTTAAACATTACTATTTAAGTTTAAGTTTTTATGTGACATGAGTTCCAGCTCGGTAAATGTTAAACCTCATATGTATCCCCATACTGAGTCGTAGAGTGCGCTAGATCAAAAACATTAAATGTTAAACATTACCATTTAAGTTTAGGAAAAATGCTAAACCTCAGATGTATCTCCATACTGAGTTGTAGAGAACGATCCCGATCCCCATATTGAGTTGTACAGCGCCCCATATTGACTCGTAGAGGGCCATGGATCAAAAATATTAAATGTTAAACATTATCATTTAAATATTAAACCTCATATGTATCCTCATACACAGTTGTAAGACGCACTAGATCAAAAATATTAAATGCTAAACATTACCATTTAAGTTTAAGAAAAATGTTAAACCTAAAATGTATCCCCCCATATTATATTGTAGAGCGTGATCCCCTATTAAATTATAAAACGCGATCCATAAAAAATATTAAATATTAAACATTACTATTTAAATTTACTTTTTTAAATAACATCTACCGAGTATCGAGTAGATAGTCTCTCCTTGATTGTTGAGCATCTCTCCTGAAAATTAATTATTAATATTTTTTTTCCTACCCTATTTTTAATTAAATGGCAGTTTTCTATTTTAAACTCTCCCTATCCCCACTCTGTGTAAAAGCTTTTCAATGAAATGTAATTTTGATCCCAATCTAATTTACTCGAGATGCGTGTTTGGCAAGTGTCCTTCTCAACTATATTATTATTACTCAATCCACCACGGACACGGTGTTTCTCTCGATTGGATATATCTTGGGTGCCCTCTCGATTGGGCGTCCTTCAACTTATATATTGGAGACTTTGTAATCCCACACCACACCATATCGACGCCCATTGCCTTAACCCCTCTGCGTCGTCGTCTATTGCAGAGACCTCCGCAATATTCACCTCCTCCTCTCCTCCGCAATAGAGCCACCAATGAGGATTCGAAACCGGCACCGATCTTCCCCTTTTGTGTTTACTTTTCCTGATGCTCCATCAACTGTTGAACCCTCTTTTCCTGATGCCCTAATCTCCAATACTCCGCCAGTTCTCCTCATGAAATCGTTAACAGAGTCGAGTGCAGCTCCAATAGTGTCAAACCACCAGCACCATTATATCGAGTCGCAGTCCAATCTCCCCACCACGAATCCAGACATGGCGGGCGTGTTGAAGCCAAACGATAATGACGACGATTGCTCAGATTCAGCCGAGTTAATGCAAACTCCGCCATTCCCTGCAATACCCAACAAGGAGGATGCAGAGGAGTTAGAGAAATTTAGGGTTTGCACAGTAAACAAATCTCGATGGGATGTTTCCTCATTTGTCCAAGATTTCCTCGCAAAACCCACCAGTGAACCAGACCAGCAATCCATGCAAAACAATAGCAACAGCGAGAGGAATAAAAAAGAGAAGATCAGGGGGCCATTAATACCAAATCCTGTCAGTGCTACAAAGGTAATAGCAGAGGCAAGGCATCAGGTATATGATAGTTTTGGTTTAGGGTTTGGGGTTTTGGGTATATGATAGTTTTGGTTTAGGGAAGAGTGTGTGTGTGCATTTTAAATATGCCCCTTGGTTAGGGTATGGGTTGTGTGACCTAGTCTCATACAGCACAGAACAATAACTTCTTTCACAATTACTGTATAGTTTATAGTTTTAACTTTTTTTTAGAAATATTTATCATTGGCCCACATATGAATTAGATTCAGCATAGTGCTGAATAGGTTTTTGTGTGGCTGTGCAACTGTGTTTACTCAGGTTCAGGTTCATGTGGAGGACGATGATGATTTTAACAAAACTGAGATTGGCAGGTAATAGTTTCTCTCTATTACTGACAGTAACCATGTCAGAGCATTGTCATTACACAGTTTCATGTTTTTTTTTTTTTTTTTTCAGACTCTGTTCATAAATCTAGCTTCCTGCCATAGACTGAAAAGGTAGTGAACCCTTGTATGAATTCGTGACTCTAAATCATGTTCACTTGACAGTAATCCACCAGCCAGAAATTAGGGCATGGAATAAGCTGTTCTTACCAGTCAGTTGTGTCTTGTAATTTTTATTTATGGTAATAGTTTCGCTGACATGGCTGCGCTGTATTTGATTTTATTGTGGTCAAGACTGGAGTACAAACGCGAAGCAGGTATGCCACTGTTATCCAGCATTAATGCAAATCCATGGTACACCATTGCTGCTTATTCTGTAACTTCAGTAATATAATTCGTTGGTTTATCTTATTTTTCAGCTGTGGAAACAAATACATTATCTTGTGGGAAGATGTCACAAGTAACAGAAGAAGAGCAGACGCTTGAATCAGAACTGCTGATAGTATTTTTCAGAAGAAGTTGCTGGTTTGACAGTGAGAGAAGCTGGGTCCAAGCTTAAGCTAAGGAATGTCAAGAACATAATTTCAGAAGGTCTTCCTCTTACACTAGAGGTGAGGAGGGCCATGCTTAACAGTCCATATTTTGTACAGTTGGACCATGGAAAGTTTGCATTGTGGGACAATTTTCGCAACAGTAGAGTGGGCAGCTTGGATAAAAAAGAGAGAACGAGTTTCGAAATTGAGAAAATAACGGGCACCCACAAATTTGACAGACAAGAGAAACCTGCAAGAGTATTAGGTCTAGAGCTTGCAGTTCCCAAAATAATGATACCCAAAGAAAAGAGGAGCCGAAGAGTAAGGGTCGATGAGAAAGAAGAGATTGGCTCTTGCAAAGAAGATGGTAAAAGGAGGAAGCAGAAAGTTGAGCAGAGATCATATGATTCAGTCTACAGTGGGAATAATGGCGGTAGGAATGATTACGGTTGGGATAAAGATGCAGTAGTCTCCTCTGATTCTCAATGTTATAACAGTGAAAGTATTTCAGATGGTAATGGCGAGGCGAGTCAAAATGTTCTTCCCCCTTGGGACGAGGACGAGGACGAGGACGAGAGATACAGAGCTGCTGTTTATACTTTATTTTCACGGTTCAGTAGAAATATTGGGATTTAGAAAGAGCTTCATCCTACCTATTGTCGAAAGAGGAAATCAGTGAAGGCGAGATCTCTGAAGGATCTACTCTGATATAACCCGATTGGCCTGTGATCGATTCGTGGAATAAGTGTGGGCATTTATGTTGTGTTTCTTACCGAGCAATTCCAATATCCAGCTAGGGGAAAGTCTCTGCACTTATGAATAATGAATAATAGTGATTGCCCATAGAAAACTTTCAAAATAAGTGGTTATGCACACCATGCATTCATGCATGTTTTGACAGATGATCAATGATATCTTTTCAATACACTTCCTAATTTGTTCTAGTAAATTAATTGTCCGTAAATTGGGATTGAAATACAATTATTTTTCTGTAAATTATGCTTGATTTTACACAGGGGAAGCAAACTAACCCAGTCTTAAAACTTACAACACCTCATGTCTAAAAAAATATTAGATTAGATTTTAGGTTTAATATAAAAAATCATATAAAATTATTTTTCAAAACTTCAAACTTAGTAAAGCACAATCTATTTGTGAATTGTCAAATGTTACATCAACTTGGAATAAGTAAAAAATTGAAGTAAATTGACATCATAGTTAAATATGTAATTTGTTTGTTGTATATTTATTAAAGTAAAAAATAATTAATCCTTTTACTCAAAGAAGTTATAATTTATACAATATGTGATGTGATGTTGTTATTGTCAAAAGGAGCTATACAACCCATGATATTGTCATTGCTTCTTTACACAACCTAGTATATGAAAGTGACATTGTCACTTAATATTACATTAAAAAAACAAACTAGTAACACACACACACACACACACACATATATATATATATATATATGAGAAGTTCAATATATGAGAGTGATTTTGTCACATAAGTTTAAATTAAAAAATTTTAATATTCAAGAAAACAAAAAGAATATAAAATTTGTAACTAAATAAACACAAATCAATTCTTATTATCTCTGATATGTTGTATGAAAAATTACTTAAATTGACATCATAGTTAAAATGTGTTTCTATGAGGAAATTTGTATCAAAGTAAAGAAAATAATAATATTTTACATATGTAAATTAAGTCTTTTTTTGAGTTAAAATTAAGTAAATTTTTGTGCATTAAATTTTATTAAAGTAAGAAACAATATAATTATTTTTAATATGAAGAAAATGGTAAAATACTTAGAAAATATCTAAACAAAAAAATTAATAAATATTTTAAATATTTTAGCTATATAAATTAAATAAATTGTACTTAGAATTGGCTACATTCTCATCATCTAGACAACAAAGTTTACTTCCTACACTATAAAGCCATATAGCCATAACTACTCTCTTACCATGATCCATAATCAACTGAATACACAGAAGCGTTATCTTGAGTTCCCCTAGGTGTGCGGAAACAATTGATTCAAATCATATCTCGGACTTCTTAGAGGTTTCATTCAAGCATGTCTACACACCGAGCAAAATAGCTAGGCAAATATGCTTTTCAAACTTGGTCAATAAAATTGCTTTAAAAGTAAAAAAAATTAAAAAATGAGTATTTTTAAAATATAAATTATTTAACTTGTTATGATAATTCAACAAGTAAAAATTAATAGGTATTTTATATATGTGTAAATTATACAATTTATAAAAGTTTTTGTGTCAAGTAAAATAAAATGTTTAATGATAATAATATTTTAAATAAAAAATAATGCTTTAATAAATTATATATATATTATTGTTAAAATGTGTTTGTATGAGAAAATTTTATCAAAGTAAATAATAATAAGTATTTAAGATATATAAAAAATTAAGATTATTATTAGAAATATAAGTGTATATTTTAATTGAACTTAAACTATTCAAATCTGTAAATAATAATCCTTCGTAATAAAAGAGGAAAGTGTAACACTTCTAATGAAAAAGAGTGAAGAGGGTTTATGACACGAAGTTGTCCAAGTTGAACTCAAATTACTAAAGATGTATTCTTGATCTCCAAGCTCTACAAGAAATGTGAAGTGGATTTAGGGTTTGGAGGTTATACACAAGTTTTTATATAACTAGTTACATAAAAGTTGTTATATAACTAATTTAGATTTATCTTAACTCGGGATCTATCAACTGTTGAGAGAGACAAAATATATAGAGGTGTAAACCTTCTTTTTGAGTGGAAAATTTGATGAAAGGTTTGCACCTAGAAACATTTGATCCCTCTCAACCCTTGATAGATCTCGAGTTAAGATAGATATAGGGTGTTTTTTTAAAATCATTCTAATTTGAATCATTCTAATTTGGTGTAAGAGTGATTCATTACACATGATGACATCCATGGACTCGAAGTAGATGCAAAGGTAAAAACAAAAAGGGAGAAAAAAATAAAATGCATGAGCAAACAAAATCAAACCTAAAAATCTATCGCACTTTATACTATGAAATAATTTCCCACAAATATTATTATTTTCCACTTGGCAAGATCCCTGAAATCCTTTCCCACAAATCCTTTCCCACAAATATTATCTTCCACTTGGCACAACCCTCAAAATACTTTATGAGAAATATTATTTCACTCTTGCTTCCTCACAAATTCATTTCGACACTTTATTTGTGTTAAATTTATATTAGGGAGGGAATTGATTTTTCATTAGGGTAGACATTAGATTAATTAGATTAAAGTTTAAATGTTAAATGTTAAACATTACTTTTACATTTTCATTTTAAATGTTAAATGTTAAACATTACTTTTACATTTACATTTATGTTTAAGTTTACTTGAGATAGTCAATGCATGTAGTGTACTCAAATACAAATCTCCGCAATCCAGATTTATTAAATTTAATAATACTAATATTATAATATATTAAATCATTCTAATTTGGCGCAGAAATTAAATCATTCTAATTTAGTGGTAAGAGTGAATCATTACACATGATGGCATCCATGGAGTCGAAGAACATGAAAAGGTAAAAACAAAAAGGTTGAAAAAAAAATAGAGTAGTAGTACGTACTATGAAATCCTTTCCCAGAAATATTATTCTCACAAATATTATTTCACTCTTCCCAACTACTATGTAATCCTTTCCCACAAATACTATTTTCCAGTCCCCTCTAGAGATCCTTTCTCACAAATATTATTTCACTTTTAGCAGGTACTATGAAATCCTTTCCCACAAATATTATTTTCCACTTTGCTCCCGAAATCCTTTCTCACAAATATTATTTCACTCTTAGGACTCTCAAAGATGCTTCCTCACAAATATAACATTAGATTAATTGGATTAAATTTTAAATGTTAAACATTACTTTTACATTTACATTTTGTGTTTAAGTCAAATCAGTCCTCAAATTAGTCACCTAGTCAACTCAAAGTCAACCCCAGAAAAGTCAACGCAGTCCAGAAAAAGTCAACACCGGGCAACGACAAAAAGTCAACACAGCTCCAACTTCGGTCAACCTTTTGACCTCGATTTTTGTGCCAATGAGTACGGCCTTCAAAAATCGAACTTTCCACCAAATTTTAGCCAATTCGAACCATGCGTTCACCAAAGTCAACGCTGGTCAAACTTGCCTAGAAACCCTAACCACAGAAAATTTGTTGCAGCAAATTTCATCCTTTTTGCTGCAGTAGATTTCATCCTTCTTCTAACGTGGGAGATGAAACTGCTTCTCAGATGCTCATATATAATCAGAGGAGAAGATGTGTGATGTTGAGTGAGTGAAATACTCTCCAAGGTTGATTGTATTTATATCCATCATTGAGGTGTGTGACACATCTGCTGGGGGTGTAAAACCTTAAGGCCGACTTGCACTTAAATTTATTATAAATAATAAATTCAAAATAAATGTTCTGCTCATTAGATTAAAATCAATTTTATATCGATTTTACACCTCTCTGAAAGAGGAATCCAATACAAATATTGAAATCTTCATCTGAGCATCACAAGATGGATTTTGGACCTAGTTGTCCAAATTTAACACTCCCCCTCAACTAGGGTGAACTCCATCCACCAGTGCAATCAAACATCGTGCGTCATCCCGCCGTAACTTTCTTTGCTGGCCTCTTTATTTCAGAACAGAAGTGGGTCAGTCACAAAGACATCATCCCCCACCTGAAAAATTCAGCCCAGAGGTCTGAAACCTCTATCGGACTCACAAAGAGTCTCCAACCAACCCGAAGTCAGGCGGAGGTCCGAGACCTCACTAGACTTGATCCCAGATCAAGTGGTTGGACCGTGCCATCCTAGATAGAGAGTACGAAAATCTCTAATGAGTCCATCAGTCTTTTCTACCGATCTCTAGCTTTTCCCACCTCATTGGCCAAATGAGAGGTACTTCCCATGAGCCCTGAACTCAATGGGTAGGATGGATACAGGGCACATATAATGAGAGGTGAACCAACTCAATAATCACAAGGGTGGGGTGCAAGCACACCAACAAGGTTTGGCAAGCCTAGCCTTGTAGTTGCTCATAGCTCCGAGAAGTTGTCCCTAAAGCCCCCAGAGCTCCTTGAGCTCATCGTCCAACAGGACACACATCATAGGGTCGTTCCACGATACCAAGTCTCTCACGGAAGGTGAGGAAATTGACCTTCCCTAGGGGCTTAGTGAGAATATCCGCGACCTGCTCATCAGTTCCTATATGATCGAGCCTTACGACGCCTCGCTGTACCATATCCCGGATGAAATGATACCTGATATCAATATGCTTGGATGAGTCATGGAACACAGGATTCTTGGTCAAGCGAATCCCACTCTGGTTATCACAGAGTATCACGGTGGTATCTAGCACATGTCCAAACAACTCACTAAAGAGCTTTCGCAACCAAACTGCTTCACAACAGGCCATACTTGCTACAATGTATTCGGCCTTTGCGGTGCTCAAAGCCATCGACTTCTGCTTCCTGCTCATCCATGAAATCAAAGCAGAACCAAGATTGAAGCTGCATCCTGATGTGCTCTTACGATCCACCACACTGCTAGCCCAATCGGCATCAGTATATCCAAGGAGTGTCACGCTCCCGACAGTGTATCTCAGTCCATGGTTTGTCGTGCCCGGAAGGTATCTCGGAAGATTCCTGGCACCAACCCAGTGAAAGTGATGAGGTTCAACCATCTTTTGACTCAAAGTGTTCATTGCAAAACATATATCTGGAAGGGTGTTCACTAAGAACATCGGGGCCACTAAGAGTTGACGATACTCAGTAGGATTTTCCAATATGGGCCCAGCAGCGCTGCCACTCAACTTCTTGAAGTTGAGTTCCATTGGTGCTGACACGGACTTGCAGTCCACCATACCAAATATTTCCAGAAGTTTCACAATGTATTTTCCTTGAGAAAGGAAAATATCTCCAGGTCTTTGCCAAACCTCCAGGCCTAGGAAGTAGTGCATCAGTCCTAGGTCATTCATCTCGAACTTAGCAACGAGCTCCCTCTTGCATTGATGAATGAGAGGGTCAGCACCTGTCAGGAAGAGGTCGTCCACATACAACACCAGAATGAGAGGCTTCCCAGAATGGACAACCTTGAAGTAAAGGTTCGGATCATCATTACTTCGAGTGAAGCCCAGCTTCATCAAATAGTTATCTATCCTCTCGTACCAAGCTCTGGGTGCTCGCTTCAACCCATAGAGGGCTTTCTTCAACTTGCAGACATGAGTGTCCCAATCCTGGAATTCAAACCCCAGAGGTTATTCTACATACACCTCTTCTTTTATTGCACCATGCAGAAAAGCGGTCTTGATATCCATCTGATGAAGACTCCATCCTTTCGTAGCAGAAAGGGCTATGATTGATCGAATGGTGGTATATCGTGCCATAGGTGTAAATATGTCATCGTAATCTATTCCTTCCTTTTGAGAGAAGCCACGGGCAACAAATCTTGCGTTGAACTTTTCAGCACTTCCGTCAGATCCATGCTTGATCTTGTAGAGCCATTTCGCGGTGACAACTGATTTGTCCTTTGGTCTTGGAACCACATCCCAGACATCATTCTTCATTATGGACTCATATTCTTCGTGCATAGCATTCTTCCAGACTTGATTCTTTACGACTTCCTCAAAAGATCCAGGTTCAGATTGTACAATAGTACTCATGGCAGCCAGATACCCTTGGAATCTACATGGCTTCTTGCTTTCCCAGAATGTCCCCCTCAGGGCAGCATGTCCCTCAGCATCTTCAAGAGTGTCCTTGAGCCATGATGGTCTCTTTCTCAGTTAAGGAGATGGATCGATTGGGTCAATTGGTCCTTCAACATCAGGCATTGTCTCATCCTGCAGTTCTTCTTGATTTCCAGGCCTTGCTTCATGATTTTCCTTAGATCTCGGAAGATCTACTACTTTCTTCAGGGAAGCATCTTCATCAAAAGTGACGTCATGGCATATCTCTACTTCCCTTTGACCAGGTACATAGACTCTATAGGCCTTAGAAGTTTCGCTGTAGCCCACAAACATTCCTTTCTTCCAAGAACCATCCAGCTTACTTCTTTTTTGTTTTGGCACATGAAAATAAACAGGACATCCAAAAATTGTAAAATGTGAGACGTCAGGTTTCTTACCAGTGAAAACCTCTTCGAGAGTTTTGGAGTCCAGGGAAGAATGAGGGCATCGGTTTTGAATGTATACAGTAGTATTCGATGCTTCTCCCCACAGAAACTTTGGTAGACCCTGGTCACATAGCATGGCACGGGCAGCTTCCACAATGGTCCTGTTCTTTCCTTCAGCAATGCCATTATGCCCAAGAGTATAGGCAGTAGTAGTCTCCCTCTTAATGCCAGCTTCTCTGCAAAAGTCCTTGAACTCATTTGACTCATATTCAATGCCATTGTCGGTCCTCAAAATCTTGATCTTCTTCCCTGTCATATTTTCCACCAAGGCTTTGAAGGTACGAAACCACATGAAAGCCTCATCCTTCTTCTTCAAGAAGTATATCCAAGTTTTGCGGGAGAAGTCATCAGTGAATGTCATATAGTAAGAACATCCTCCCAGGGATGTCACGGGTAGCATACCAGATAGATCAGAATGGACCAATTGCAAAATATCAGATGTCTTTGTGACACTTGAGGGGAAAGGTCCCCTTGTATGCTTTCCTTCGGCACAGCCCTTACATACACCTTCATGATTATTTCCAAAGTCAGGCATCCCTATCACCACCTTCCTTGCTTCGGGAAGGGCCTTGTAATGAAGGTGTCCAAACCTTCGGTGCCATAGTTCAGTTTGTCGCATAGTATCACATGTCATAGCTCCTAGTGGACTTCCTTCAACCTGGTAGAGTGTTCCAACTCTAAAACCAATTACGATAGCTTCCTTGAGGTTCTTCTTCCACATGCGCACCTTTCCATCAATGAATGCCACATTGAAGCCTTTGTCTTCAATCGCTGATATAGACACAAGGTTCTTCTTCAATTTTGGTACATAGAGTACATCCTGCAAATGTAGGACTTGTCCTTGAGACAAGTGGAGGGTCACAGTCCCTGTCCCTTTCACAGGATATGTGGCATTATCTCCAAGGATAATTTCTAGATTAGTATCCTTCTCAACCATGTCAGAGAGTGCTTCCTTGAACCCAGTGATGTGTCTTGAGGCACCACTATCTATCAGCAAGACATCCATAGTGTCGGGCGGGGATGCAGCAGAGAGGGCAGATACAAAAATGTATTCATTTTTTTTATCAACAACATTTGACTCCTCATACCTGGAGTTTCTAGACCTTTTGAAAGGTTGATTGTTTCCGCCAGAGGGAGCCTTCCTCTTTCCTTTGGACCTGTTGTTTCTTTGATTTCCATTCCTCCGGTTGTTGTTGTTGTCATCACTATCTGGAGAATCCTTCTTGAAAGGACATTCTCTAGCATGATGACCTGGCCTATGACAAGTGAAACACTTGCCCTTCTTTCCTTGGGCCCCTTCTCTTCCTTTGTTCTTTGAACCACCAGAGTTCTTCTTTCTAGAATGAGCAGCGGCGGCAGCATTTCTGTCATTTTCGTATTCCTTCATTCTTGTCTCTTCTTGCATGCATCTTGACAGTAGCTCGTCAAAGTTAGGAATTGTATTATTATTGAGAATGGTAGTGTTGAATACTTGCCATTCATATGGGAGCCCTCCAAGTGCGGTGAGTACCATCTCACGATCATCTATTGTCTCCCCAATAGCCAGTAAATTGTTTCTGATCTCGGTCAGTTTCAGAAAGTATGTTTGGACAGATTCATCCCTGCCTTTCTTCAGATTCTTCAATTGATTCTTGAAGAATAACACCTGGTTTGCATTTTTTACTTTGAACATTTGTATCAACTTATCATAGATCTCTTTGGATGTGCCTAGCTCTGATATGTAGGCAACGAGACTTTTATGTATGGATTCCCTGATCATTAGCTTTGCGTTGATCTCCCCCTTCTTATACTTGGTTTTAGCATCAACAGTAGCAGTGGATGGAGGTTCTTGTATCTTACCTATTACATAGTCCATGAGATCATGGTATTCTAATTTGAGATCTAATAACATCCTCCAAGCATGGAAGTCATCCCTTCTAGTCAGCTTGTCATCCTCCTTGAAGCCATAACTTGTGTAACTCATTTTTATCTTTTGGTGATTGCTATAAGTTAGGGCTTGTCTTCACCTCACCTCAGCTACGAGAGGTAGTACCACCTCCTGTCATCTCTTTGACCACTGCAAAAAAACGCAATAAGATTGTTTCCCAAACCAAGAAATTTATTTTCCTTACAACTCGCTCACAGGGAAAGAAGAATATTGTGGCCACAACCTCAAAATAGGGCTCCCCTACACAGCTTCAGCATATCGACAAAGTCATGGAGGATACGAGGACATTTTCTCCTCACTCACAGAGGTTCCTTTACACTGTCAGGACAAGCACTCCACTAATCTGACCCTCAATGCACAGCCTCTTGATGTTTCCATACCTCATATAAATACACAAACAGAATCCACACATGTATTGACTGAGGTTGATAAAGAAACCAAATTTACTAAATGCATCCAGCATGTCTGCCCGCAGGTACATGACATCTTCAAAAAATCTAATACCCAGTTTAATAGAATATGCCTCATCTCATGGAGGATCTCAACGTAATGGGAACCTTTGCTTCCTAAGGAGAGAGGAATGATCTAGGTGGATATCGGTGGCCACCCACCTATTCCATTTGAACATGTACCATCAATTCTTGCAGCTTTTCACTTTAAGCACAACTTACTATTTTTTGCAGGTTGTCGGTTCCTGAACTTTCAGAGCCATTTGGATGCCCTAATGAGCCATGTGGATATTGTTGGCCACCCACCTATTCCATTTAGACCCGCACCATCAGTTATTTCATTTTTTTGTTTCAGCACAACTTACTATTTTTAGTAGTTTTTTTGGATCTTGAACTTCTGGAGCCATTTTGAGGCCCTAAACGACATTTTTTGGGCATCGCTTCGCTGGCGAGGCCAATTTTGTTCCAAAATCTACATTTGAGATCAAAAGTTTTAGTCCTCGGATAGATCTTTCTAAAGATGTATCATGTGCTTCAAACGGAGATAGGATGCCAAAGTTACGACCCCGAGAAGTTGAAACACCAATTTACACAAACAGGGCCCATAGTTTTGGCGCTTCATCTCCTACGGTTAGGTTTTTGGATTTTTAGGGTTTTGCATTGTTTCTAATCAATAAATAGGCCTTCAAGCCTCATTGTAACACAATTTAGAGGCATGTAGCCACCACATCTTGTAATATTCCTAATTAGCGACAGCTAATTGGAATATTCTATTTTGTTTAGTTTGTCATCTATAGTTTGTAAATAAATAAAAAGTGAGTGAAGAGGGTCTAACTCACTTAAGTGAAATAAGACATCCACCTAGTAGCACAACGTTGTGACTTAAGTGGGAGTCAAGGGGGGCCTAACACCACGTAGAGGAGGGGGCCTATGTACACTCTAGAAGCTTTTGCAAGCTTCTGCACAAATAAGGATGAGGATGTAGAGGAGAGAGAGAGGCTACGTTTGGTTTTGGAGGGAAACCAATGTTATAAAAGATGGAGGAGCCTCCTCATTTCATTCATTCTTGAGTTGATGATTTTTCAGTGAGACATTTGTCTTCTTGAGCACGCTGGATGTTTAGCCTATCTGCAGCATTGTTTAGTGCATTGAATGTATTCGGTCGAAGATCTCGCCCTTAGCCTCGGGGGACTTCGAGTGCCTGCTTGGGCAAGGTTATTTCTTCAGTATTTTGTGAGAGGTTTTGCTGTTTGGGTTTGTTGCGGAGCTAGGCTATCATAGAGACTGCGCTGTCACTGGGAGAGAGGACGCAATCCATTGTGGAGGAGCTCCAGATTAGGGTTTTTGCAGGTGATTTAGCCGGGATTTCGAGCAGAGGGTCAGCCTTTGCCCGTCGGAGGTTTTTGGTGGAGTTTGTGGCAGAATTTTAGCTGTTTCTATCCAGCCACTGCGCTGTACCTTGGGGGCCAGCGTAATTCACTGGGGAGGCAGTTTCTAGGGTTTCAGGGGTTGGCCATTCTTGGAATGGTTTGTGGATCTTGTCAGGGTTGTCGAGGAGAGGAGATTTTCTGATTTTCATCTCATTCCCGCAAGGGGATCAGCCCCTAATATTCAGTCGATTCTAGCAGTAGCAGCTACATGAAAATTTTCCAACAGCTAGGACACAATTCATAGACCATCCATTTCCTGTTTTTTCTGAGAGTGTTTTCTCACTTTCCTTGCGCAAGATCGCCTCTTGTACTTCATTACATTTCTCAGATTAATAAAATGGCTCAACATTTTCTCTCTATGTTTTCTAGTTGAGTTTCCGTAGTTGTCGTTGTTGCCGTAGTTGCTGTGATCTCTTTCTATTTCTATTATTTTTTTGAGCACTCTAGTTCTATACCACTTGGTGTGTTTATATTTCACTCCTAGACAGAGTCTGGAAAGGGCCAGGTAGCCTCCGGATCTCGTCCTCTTTCAAAGGCAGAATATTCGGTAAATGCCCTCCTAGTCTATCTCTGGTTGGAGTTTGCCGTGTTTTGGAAATATCCCTAAAATGAGATATTACAGTGGTATCAGAGCATAGTTCTGGCTCAGCCTATGGTCTATGACATCGGGAAAGAGATGACACAGAGGCCAAACAATTTGGAGAGCAACGATTGACAGTAGTAGCTGCAGTGCCAAAAAACGAAATTGGAAGAGGGCCAAACTACAAAGGGTCAGATTTTGAAGGTTGGAATTAGAAGAAACCATTTCTGGGTTTTTGGCAAGGATCACCTTCCCAAATTCTTAGAATTTTCTGAGAAACTTTCAGTGGGTAAATCAGAGGCCGAAGTCGGGCATAAGTGTATTCTTGGAGCAGCAGTGCAGTTTCTGGAGGAGCCTGTAGACATAGAGTAGGAGGAGTCGATGGCAGGTGATGATGATGCGAAGATATTTGGGGAAATGCTCCTCAAATCAATACAGGATCTGTCGAGGCAGATTGAGGTGATGGGGCAGAGATTCACTGTTGTGGAGGCTAGACAGCATGAAACCCCAAGGGGTTTCCATATTGGAGAGGGATCAGGCACATCCCACCATTTGCCGGAGCATGATGCCACTCAGCATATGGCATCACATACACCCACACATTCCAGTATGCCCATTTTTCTAGGTGTAGAAACAGGGGCAGGAGCATAGCTTGGCCACATGGGTGATTATTTCACCGAGTATCAAGTATATGGGCAGGAGTTCAGGGATGTCGTTCCATTCAGAGATTTTGTTCAGCTCCAGCAGGATAGCAGACCCCACAGAGGGAACAAGCACTCACATGACGGGGGCTTGCAGCGCACAGTGAGTAGATTCCATTTACCAACATTTGACGGGTCATCCAAGCATTCGGAAAAATCTTGGGTGGAGAAGTTGGATGCTTCTTTCTAGCTTGACCGAGTATCGGAGGGGGAAACCATCAAAATGGTTACCTCACAGTTGGAGGATGAGGGCACACAGGATTGCAGGGAGTTCGAGGATACACTTAGTGTGAAATAGGACTCACCCTCATTGGAGACCTCCTTGACCGTGTCGGTTGATATCGTAGTGGAGAAGGTAGAGCCTACCCCAGTAGAGCCATCCATTGAGGTGATGACCGGAGCCGTGTCTGATTTTTCGGGTGGTAGCAGCACACGACAGATGCGTGAGGTGTCAGGAGATGTATCCACCTTCGATGAGGCACTAGGAGATACAGAGGTATTGGATGATGGTCGCAGACAACGGTATCATCGGCTTTGGGCAGGCCTTCTAGTTTTGAAGGGGAAGGCCACGTGAGTACGGGAGGCCATTTTGTTGCAGGACAGGGAGCCGGAGGGCATGAGAGTGGCTTGTGCTGAGTCGGTAGCCAAGGTGGTCCGCATTGGGGAAGGACTAGATTCCCTAATGGTACAACCAAAGGGCATGTTGGGGCATCAGATCATTCCCCTTCAGGCATGCATGGACGTGACTAGCAGCGTTGTTGGGACACCACTTCCCATTGGAGAGAGAGAGAGGGAGCCACATAGTCAAATCTCATACGTTGACTTGGTTAGCGAGATGAGACGATCGGAGTTGCACAGGGTACAACATCCACATGTTGAGGTGGGATGGCGAGAGATTTTGAGTTGGTACCCGATGGAGTGGGTTATGATGATAGTGGTGGACCCCGGTGTAGTTCAGCAGGAGTTCCGAGGTGCTGGGAATACAGGAACCCCATATTTGCATTGGGGTCTAGGCGGGATTACCTATCATTTCCCAGGCAGGTCGGTTGACTATGTCTTGGAGGATACAGTTGGCCTAGCAGTAGAGCATGTGCATCCGCTAGGGGAGTTTCGGTCAGCCCTAGTGGCCAACCAGTTTTTGGGCAAAATCCCTAGGTTGTCTTGGTATGACACTCATACACGGGATCACGGGGTTGTCAACATACCTTGGCAGGAGCTTGTCGGAGGAGGTGGCATTGGCAGGCCACCAGATGGCGCCTTGTAATGGGCCAAGGATTCTTCACCTTTGTGTGGGGCACAGAGGATACAGCGGAGCCGAGCAGTGGTGGTAACACTACTGACACATAGGGAGATTCACTTCTTGGACCCCTCGAGGAGGTTTTGGAGTGATGATCCATTTGTTGGCGGGTATAGTGATGCGACGGTGGAGACGATGATACTGATTGGGGGTAGTCTGACATGTTGAGGCACAACTCTAGGTCATCACATCCAGGGATGTGTGGGAGCCTCTAGCATTGAGCAGTGGACTACCGGTGGACATGAAGTTGCATGGTGGTGTACCATAGTGTGTGGGACTGCATTGTGGAGTAGAAGTGTCCTACATCACATTGAGAGCACGCGGGGAGTGACCGATGCCTGGACATAGTCAGGGCACGAGACGGTACAGGGTGGTACAACAGTAGCTTGGGGTATCCAGCAGTATACATGGGTATGCGTTAGTGTGCAGTGGCATGTTGAGGAGTACATGGATGATCGGTGGTATGCGAGGGCGTATGGTGATGCACAGTAGGGTCTAGGGAGACTCACAGATATGGACACCGGGCTTACCTTTGGGGGCATTTCACCCAGGATCGATGGGGAGACAGATGAGTGATACTTGACGGCATCGGTGGGGACTCACGCACCTCACCCTCTTCTACATCACTCACGGGCACAATCGATTTTGTCATTGTCCTTTGGCACCTTAGGCATGAGCAGTGGGGTACGCGAGACTCACCCAAGATATTTGTACGACACTCAGCACAATAGGGGAGATACTTCTCAGTAGTCGCACTGGATCGGGGCGCTAGTTGACAGCCACAGGTTAGGGGATAAGATGATCCTCTACATGGGCGACACATCAATCGTCGCTGAGCCTACGCTTGGGGAGCAGGTCATGAGGGAGACATGCGTCATTTTTCCCTCAGGGCATGTCGAGATCATGCATGAGTAGAGGATACTGGGTACAGGAGAGGTAGCATCCCAGTATGTGTCTGGGCTCCATACATTGTATCGACACTTTATCAAGAGGGTGGATGGCATATTCAATGCATATGAGGTGGCGGAGGTAAAACAAGAGGGCATTCCTTCTGTATGCCAGGGGGAGGACTCTCTTTCATATGAGTCCATAGGATGAGTTGAGGACGCTCCTGGGGAGAGAGAGCAGCCATGCAGAGATGGTGACAGTAGACCGGAGCTGCATTCCAGTGTCCAAGGTGAGTAGTCACGGGACTCTACGGGAGATACTCTGGGTGAAGAGTCACTTGTGACGATTCAGCTAGAGCAGCAGGTGATGGAGCCTGAGTCGACAGAGGAGGACACTATTCACATCAGGCATGATATTCCTTTGGGGGAGAGCCAGATGGGTGCCCACACTGAGCCGATGAGTGATATGCGGCTAACATTGGGGTCAGCCATTGAGGTGGGGCAGTCAGATGCACTAACATCGAGTACGGTGACAGTAGTTGCAGATCCATATCCTCTGGAGGTGTTGGAGGTTGATGGGATTGTTCTACAGGGGGCCAGTAAACAGCGAGAGCATGACATTCCTGATCAGGAGTGGGAGGCGCTGTTGGATATGGGGGATCATCCATCTATGGGTCGACACAGGAATGAGGCGTAGATAGACGTACACACAGTCAGCAGAGATGCAATGTTTTTAGTGGGCAACACTCTCTAGGAGTACATCGAAGGAGCTTGCAGCATATCTTGCCCACTTTGGCCC
This sequence comes from Pinus albicaulis, assembly GCA_034641835.2. Lineage (NCBI taxonomy): Eukaryota > Viridiplantae > Streptophyta > Pinopsida > Pinales > Pinaceae > Pinus > Pinus albicaulis. The sequence continues at coordinate 80,422 of JAXQQM020065715.1, forward strand.
ATTATAGAGAGAGAGGCTTCCTTATATAGGCATCTTTCATTGGCAGATAGGGTAGAGCAGTGGGAGTTGATTACGGGCTGGTGGTAACACTCCAAGCATGTTCCATATGCAGTTGTTGTTGCTACATCAGATTCTTCTTCCAGGAAGGACTAGCAGGAGATCATGAGTTGGTACCCTCTTGATGGTACAGTATTCTTCGTAGGGGCCCTTGATCATAGCAGATGTTACAGATTCCAGCTGACATGGGGGCACAGGTCGTCATTTCTTCAGCACTCCATCCTGATTTCAGCAGAGTAGGATCAGTGTGGGATTGAGTCAGGACTTGGATTGGAGAGAGGTGATGAGTTGGTACACAGTTGATGGGACAACTTACACAGTCACAGATACAGTGCAACACGGGTCATGGTCTTCGCCTCTTAGAGCATCAGTCATAGCCAGAGGCAGTGCGCAGTGCGAGCCGTGGGACTTGGGCGATTATTGGCCATGGCGGCAATGGGATCTGGGAGGATTGTTGGTTGACTGGTACCGTGAGAGATCAGTTTGGGATCCTGGCATTGAGAGATCCCTTCATATCAGGGTGATGCAGAGGATAGGGAAGATTTAGTGGCGCATCTGGGACCTAGGCACCTTTTTGCAGTGCCGGTGGGGAACACCAGCTAGAGAGGAGGCTTGTTCGGGCATTGCTTGAGGACAAGCAATTTTTTTCGGATGAGGATGCCACTTGAGAGAGCGAGAAGATTTTGCAGCATCCATCACTTCAGTTGCTTGAGGACAAGCAACATTTTGCTGGGGGGGGGGGACTGTAATACTCCTAATTAGCGATAACTAATTGGAATATTCTATTTTTTTTAGTTTTCCATCTATAGTTTGTAAATAAATAAAAAGTGAGTGAAGAGGGTCTAACTCACTTAAGTGAAATAAGACATCCACCTAGTAGCACAATGTTGTGACTTAAGTGGGAGTCAAGGGGGGCCTAACACCATGTAGAGGAGGGGGCCTATGTTTACTCTAGAATATTTTGCGCAGATAAGGATGAGGATGTGGAGGAGAGAGAGGCTATGTTGGGTTTTGGAGGGAAACCAACATTATAAAAGATGGAGGAGCCTCCTCATTTCTTTCATTCTTGAGTTGATGATTTTTGAGTGAGACATTTGTCTTCTTGAGCACGCTGGCTATTTAGCCTGTCTGCAGCACTGTTTAGTGCATTGAGTGTCTCCGGTCGGAGATCTCGCCCTTAGCCCTGGGGGACTTCGAGTTCCTGTTTGGGCAAGGTTATTTCTTCAGTATTTTGTGAGAGGTTTTTCTGTTTGGGTTTGTTGCGGAGCTGGGCTATCATAGAGACTGCACAGTCACTGGGAGAGAGGATGCAGTCCATTGTAGAGGAGATTCGGATTGGGGTTTTTGCAGGTGATTTAGCCGAGATTTAGAGCAGAGGGTGAGCCTTTTCCCATCGGAGGTTTTTGGCAGAGTTTGTGGCAGAATTTCAGCTGTTTCTATCCAGCCACTGCGCTGTACCTTGGGGGCTAGCGTAATTCATTAAGGAGGTAGTTTCTGGTGGTTTCGGGGATTGGCCATTCTTGGAATGGTTTGTGGATCTTGTCGGGGTTGTCGAGGAGAAGAGATTTTCTGATTTTCATCTCATTCTGGCAAGGGGATCAGCCCCTAATCTTCAGTTGATTCCAGCAGTAGCAGCTAGATGACATTTTTCCAGCAGCTAGGACGTAGTTAATAGAGCAGCCATTTCCTGTCTTTTCTGAGAGTGTTTTCTCACTTTCCTTGCGCAAGATCGCCTCTTGTAATTCATTACATTTATCAGATTAATAAAATGGCTTAGCATTTTCTCTCTATGTTTTTTGGTTGAGTTGTCATAGTTGCCGTTGTTGCCATAGTTGTTGTATTCTCTTTCTATTTCTATTATTGTTTTGAGCGCTCTAGTTCTATACCACGTGGTTTGTTTATCTTTCACTCCTAGACAGAGTCTGGAAACGACTAGTTAGCCTCCGGATCTCGTCCTCTTTCAGAGGCGGAATATTCGGTAAATGCCCTCCGAGTCTATCTCTGGTTGGAGTTTGTCGTGCTTTGGAGATACCCTAAAATGGGATATTACACATCTCTTCTCAGAGATAAGCTATGAGTGCCCTAGCTATTTTATTTCCATTATGTCTGTAAGCATATTTATGTTATTTGATATTAATGAAATAAAGTGTTATTTCCACTGCATCTTTGTATTTATTGTTATATGTTTATTCTATTTCATTCCTGCACAAATCCGGATCAGTGATTTACATTTAGGTTTATGTTTTTATGTGAGATCTACCTCATAGTAGGGTGTAGATCACCTCTTTAAGCAATCAAAGGAAAAAGGTTAATTCAATACAAAGAATAGAAATTGTTTCTCCAAAATATTTTTCTGATGAAATATTTGTAAAATGAATTTTATATATATATATATATATATTCACGTCAAAGTTATAATATTTGAAAATATTAATTATATCCTTATTCTAACTTGATAAATCCTGAATTAAATGAATATAAGTTGGTTGGATATAACAATACTAACCAGAGTTTTAAGGAAAAGTTTGGTATGACAAAATGGTAAAACCTATCCACCAAATAAACTTTACACCCATCATAAAGCATTTGAAGTTGTTGGATATAACAATACCTCCTATCCAATGAAGTGACTTCAAACTCATTAACATAAGTATAAAGTTTATCATGAAATTGGCTTTTCCAAAATCATCCACTTTCCATGATTTTATAGCAACTTGAAGTGACATGCAAAAAGGGCATAGTCTAACTTATAGACTAAATAGCCTTTTTAGCATGAATTCATCAAAATCGGACAACACAATTTCAAGATTTGTTGTTGTTTCAAATACATTCTTGAATGCATAAATGGATTCAACACCCTCAAAACCCCCTAGGGGCACTCGAGTTATACATATTAAACAATTTAACCTCAAGTTTTTAAAAGTCTCTGTCTAATTTTGAGTCGTGAAAAAGGTCGTTCTGTCTATAACTTAAACTACCTATGCGAAAATTATCCTATAGTTACCCTATTTTCTAGATTAAAAAATAGGAGCAACTTATTATTAATAATTTTTTTCCTGAGCTATTTTTAATTAAATAAGAGCATTGTTATATTTTTTACTCTCTTATTTTCCTCTTTAGGAGCATTATTATTTTTTCACTCTCCTAACAAATTTAATATTGTATTAATCCAAAGTTATTAAATTCAATAATATTAATATGAGGGTTACTAATGTTTTTTTTCATGGTATTAATAATAATTTAGTCCATGGTATTTGGCCCATAGGCTTCATCTTAATAAAACCTCTTTTTTTACTGTTGGTAAATATAAATAAATTTATGGAGTAAATATAGAAATATGTTTTATTTATTTTCCATGCCTCTTTTATTTACTATGTTATTTGACCCATAGGTTTGGTATATAATTTGATGTTGATTTCTAATCCTATTTGATATATTTTTATTTATATACCACACCTCTAGCTCATTCATATTTTTATTTGTTTACCATATCTCTAGTTCATTTTATTTTTATTTATTTACAATACCCAAAAGAGATTTTATCTATTTAGCATAACTTTACTTTATTTATATTTTTATTTATTTACTATACTTTTTTATAGTATTAGTAAGCCTATTCATATTTTAAATTTATATTGTGTTTGTACATAATAATAATTAGATTGATTTTTAAATAAGACTTACATTATATTAACAATGTTAAATGTCAAACCTTACATGCTAAATGTTTATGTTTAAGTTTTTACGTGAGATGTACCCCTTATCTATCGGCTCAATAAAAAATGTTGAATGTTAAACATGACTATTTATGTTTAAAAACATGAGTTCCAACTCGGTAAATATTAAACCTCATATGTATCCCCATACTGAGTCATAGAGTGCGCTGAATCAAAAACATTAAATGTTAAACATTACCATTTAAGTTTAGGAAAATTGCTAAACCTGAGATGTATCTCCATACTGAGTTGTAGAGAACGATCCCCATATTGAGTTGTACAATGCCCCATATTGACTCGTAGAGCGCGATGGATCAAAAATATTAAATGTTAAACATTATCATTTAAATGTTAAACCTCATATGTATCCTCATACACAGTTGTAAAATGCACTAGATCAAAAATATTAAATGCTAAACATTACCATTTAACTTTAAGAAAATTTTTAAACCTAAAATATATCCCCATATTATATTGTAGAGCGTGATCCCCTATTAAATTATAAAACGCGATCCATAAAAAATTATTAAATACTAAACATTACCATTTAAATTTACTTTTTTAAATAACATCTACCGAATACTCGATTGTAGATAGTCTCTCCTTGATTGTTGAGCATCTCTCATGAAAATTGATTATTAATATTTTTTTTCCTACCCTATTTTTAATTAAATCGCAGTTTTCTTTTTTAAACTCTCCCTGTCCCTTACTCTGTGTAAAAGCTTTTCAATGAAATGTAATTTTGATCCCAATCTAATTTACTCGAGATGCGTGTTTGGCAGGTTTCCTTCTCTCGATTGGATATATCTTGGGTGTCCTCTCCATTCGTCTCTAAGGCATCCTTCAACTTATATATTGGAGAATTTGTAATTGCACACCACACCATATTGACGCCCATTGCCTTAACCCCTCTGCGTTATTCACCTCCGCAATATTCACCTCTTTCTCTCCTCCGCAATAGAGCCACCGATCTTCGAAACCGACACCAATCTTCCCCTTTTGTGTTTACTTTTCCTGATGCCCTAATCTCCAATACTCCGGCAGTTCTCCTCATGAAATCGTTAACAGAGTCGAGTGCAGCTCCAATAGTGTCAAACCACCAGCACCATTATATCGAGTCGCAGTCCAATCTCCCCACCACAAATCGAGTCGTGGGCATGTTGAAGCCAAACGATAATGACAACGATTGCTCAGATTCAGCCGAGTTAATGCAAACCCCGCCATTCCCTGCAATACCCAACAAGGAGGATGCAGAGGAGTTAGAGAAACTTAGGGTTTGCACAGTAAACAAATCTCCATGGGATATTTCCTCTGTTAAAGAATTAATCATTCGGTTAGTTTAGAAGTAGTTATAGATTAGTTAGCAATCAGTTTCCAGATTCAGTTTATGCATAACTGTTTCTGATTTGTATAAATATACATTTCTCTGTTCAATAAACATAGTGTGTAGTTCCGTTGTGCTCTGCCATTCTCTGTTGTCTCCTTTGTTAATTTGAAATGGTATCGGAGCTGAGAATCGATCTTGTCGATCTTCTTTGTGAATCTGTTTGATCGTTGGAGTAGCAGAGATAGAGATTAGGGCACAAGAGGAGTCTGATTAGAAAACCTTCAAGTTTGCTTTATTTTTGAAGTGGGAGAACGCAGTCTGCTAAGGAGAAAGAATTGTCAGTCAAAGAAGACCAAGCCAGGCACAAGATTTAGTCTGGAGTTTGCTCGAGAAGCAAAGAGTAGTTGGGCAAATCGCTTTATTGGCAGAGTTACCTGAGAGAACGTCGCTGGTCAAGTCGAGGGAGAAAATTTGTCAGCAGATTGTGGAAGTTGAAGGCGATGGCGCAGGCAGTCTGAATTCACCAGAAGTTGCCGGCAAGTGGAGAGGTGAAACTGATGCTGCCATTACATTCAAATGACGCTGGTATTGGTTATTGTTTTTTTCTCTGGGTTTGCAAATTCAATGAATTTATTTTTGTTCTGAACGCCTGGGAAATCTTCTATCTGGAAGGGTATTTTTCCTTCGGGTTTGACATCCTGCGTGGGAGGGTCTAATTCAACTGCACACAGAATCTAATCATCGAGCACTGCCAAGGGGTTTCCTTCGTATTTCGACTTGGCTGCTGTTGAAGTAGCCGCTCGGCTTGGAACCCATGATGTTCCTTTCGTTATTTCTCTACAGCAGCGGTTTTGAAATGCAGCCCCAACGGCTGAATGAATTAATCTCTTCTGCTTTAGGGCTCTGAAGGCCACTAGTGCAACAGATGAGGCAGCCCTGCGAAAAACATAAAACAGAGCCATTTCGACAAAGATTTCTCTACGCAGAATCGAAATCGCAGACCAATACATCGAACTAAAACCGTGTCTAGAGTTTAGGGTTTAAGACTCTAGTATTCCATCTTTTCGTTATTGGAAATGTTACCAACTTCCGCTTGCAAAACAATTTGACCCTGATGACTACTCAAAGTTTGTAGCTCTTTGACCATCAATACGGCCCATGTGAAGCCTGTAGACATAAAGGGGGACGTGGATATTCCAGCATTTGAATTTTGGTAATTTGTCCAACGATTTATACTTATACATTTCAGTTTAGAGATTTAGGAGGAATTAATTGAATTTGAATATGGTTGAGAAACGGAATAATGTTTTTGTGGTTCATTTAAATTATGAAGAGTGAAAGAGTGAGTGAGAAAGTGACAGTGTTAAAAGCTTGTCAAAGTATTGTTTTAGTACAGAAATTTTGGAAGTTTGAAAGCTTTGTTTTACTACATAAATTTTGGAAGTTTTTGGAAGCAAGGTATTTGATGCATATGTAGGCTTGTTTGTTTGTGGAAGTCAAGCAACGAGGTCATGGGAAAAGCCAAGAGGCTAAAGCATAAACAGAAGATGTTCGAAATCTTTTTAGATCTTGAAATAAATAGGCAAAAAGATGCTTATGCATTAAAATGCATAAGAGAATCAGTCGATGAAAGTATACTTCCATTGATTTCAGATGCCAAGACAGCCAAGGAGGCTTGGGATACCCTTGAGAGATGTTTTGGTGAAGGTGGATCTATAGCAGCAGATCCAAAACGAGATGAAGAGTTTGTTGAATCCCACTGTGCTCAGTCACGGGTGGATGAAGAATGCGAAGAAAGTGCAGAAGCAGCAGAGAGAGAGCACGAAGATGTTTATGAACCCCACTGTACACAGTTACAAGTGGATGAAGATGTTTGTGAACCCCACTGTACACAGTTACAAGTGGACGAAGATTTGTTGATACCAGCAACATGGATTGCTGATGAAGATTTGGTGATTCCAGCAACAAAGCTTGCTGACGAAAGTTTGGTGATTCCAGCAACAGAGCTTGCTGACGAAAGTTTGATGAAACCAGCGACACAGTTTGCTGATGATGACTTGTTGATTCCAACAACACAGCTTGCTGATGATGAGATGGTGAATCCAGCAATGCAACTTGCTGATGAAAATTTGATGGTTGATGTTAACTTTGATAATGAATTTTTGACTAATGATGACTGGTTGCAGATGATGCAACAAAAGTATGATATTGATATGATGTTATTTGGTGAGATAATCCCACTACAGTTAGTGGAAGACAACCTGTTTGCAGCATTACAGGTTAGTGGAAAAGAGACAGAGACAGAAGCAAAGAAAGAAGTCTGCAAAGAAAAAGCAGAAACAGAGAAAGATGCAGAAGCAGAGAAGGAAGCGCAACATCAGAAAGTTCTCACTGCAGAGCAGAAGGAAATAGAGATAGAGGCAGAAATAGAGAAAGAATCACAACAGGAGAAAGCTCTCATTGCAGAGCAGAAAGACTAGAACCAATGTCGTTCTGAAAATATTTTGGATTCTGATATTGATTTCCAATGTGCAGGTACACAAAATGATTATGAAGAAGAGTTAAAGTTTATTGAAACATGGCTTGCAACACCATGTCTGGTTGAGATCTACACAGAAGATGTAGAAATGAATGTTGAAGATGACATGCATGATGAACATGTCAATGAAATTTTCATGCATTGGAGTTTTGAAGAAATAATACATTATTTTAATATTATGTTGCAGCAGATTGATCATGAAAACCATAATACGAAAGACAATATGTGGCAGCAGCCCACATTTCTTGAAGATGTCCAAGACATGCTTAGACAACCTGGAATTGTAAAAGACCTGCACCAGCAAATGAAAAGTTTGAAGTTTGAACAATACAATAAGACGAATATGAGGAAACAATTTAGAGGCTACAGAATTTGGAAGAAAAGAAGAAGAAAACCAAATCTAGTTGAAAGTCAAGAGACTTCTCTCTGACTTCAGAAATATAGAATGAATTTCAATGTCAAAAGTTAGGAATAAAATAATGTAACCCTCAAGATTAAGAGGGGGTGTTAAAGAATTAATCATTCAGTTAGTTTAGAAGTAGTTCTAGATTAGTTAACAATCAGTTTCCAGATTCAGTTTATGCATAACTGTTTCTGAGTTGTATAAATATACATTTCTCTGTTCAATAAACATAGTGTGTAGTTCCGGTGTGCTCTGCCATTCTCTACTGTCTCCTTTGTTAATTTGACATCCTCATTTGTCCCAGATTTCCTGGAAAAACCCACCAGTGAACCAGACCAGCAATCCATGCAAAACAATAGAAACAGCGAGAGGAATAAAAAAGAGAAGATCAGGGGGCCATTGATACCAAATCTTGTTAGTCCTACAAAGCTAATAGCAGAGGCAAGGCATCAGGTATATGATAGTTTTGGTTTAGGGCTTGGGGTTTTTGGTATATGATAGTTTTGTTTTAGGGAAGAGTGTGTGTGTGTGCATTTTAAATATGCCCCTTGGTTAGGGTATGGGTTGTGTGACCTAGTCTCATACAACACAGTATAGTTTATAGTTTTAGCTTTTTTTAGAAATATTCATCATTTGCCCACATATGAATCAGATTCAGCATAGTGCTGAATATGTTTTTGTGTGGCTGTGCAACTGTGTTTACTCAGGTTCAAGTTCATGTAGAGGACGATGATGATTTTAACAAAACTGAGATTGGCAGGTAATAGTTTCTCTCTATTACTGACAGTAACCATGTCAGAGCATTGTCATTACACAGTTTCATGTTTTTTTATTTCTCGTAGAATATAAGAATCTAACTCAAAGGGACAACAGACTCTATTCATAAATATAGCTTCCTGCCATATACTGAAAAAGTAGTGAACCCTTGTATGAATTCGTGACTCTAAATCATGATCACTTGACAGTAATCCACCAGCCAGAAATTAGGGCATGGAATAAGCTGTTCTTACCAGTCAGTTGTGTCTTGTAATTTTTATTTATGGTAATAGTTTGGCTGACATGGCTGCACTGTATTTGATTTTATTGTTGTCAAGACTAGAGTACAAACGCGAAGCAGGTATGCCACTGTTATCCAGCATTAATGCAAATCCATGGTACACCATTGCTGCTTATTCTGTAACTTCAATAATATAATTCGTTGGTTTATCCTATTTTTCAGCTGTGGAAACAAATACATTATCTTGTGGGAAGATGTCACAAGTAACAGAAGAAGAGTAGACGCTTGAATCAGAAGTGCTGATAGTATTTTCAGAAGAAGTTGCTGGTTTGACAGTGAGAGAAGATGGGTCCAAGCTTAAGCTAAGGAATGTCAAGAACATAATTTCAAAAGGTGAGGAGGGCCATGTTTAACAGTGCATATTTTGTACAGTTGGACAATGGAAAGTTTGCATTGTGGGACAATTTTTGCAACGATTTTGGAAATTGAGACAATAACGGGCACCCACAAATTTGACAGAGAAGAGAAACCTGCAAGAGAATTAGGTCTAGAGCTTTCAGTTCCAAAAATAATGATAACCAAAGAAAAGAGGAGCCAAAGAGTAAGGGTCGATGAGAAAGAAGAGATTGGCTCTTGCAAAGAAGATGGTAAAAGGAGGAAGCAGAAAGTTGAGCAGAGATCATATGATTCAGTCTACAGTGGGAATAATGGCGGTAGGAATAATTATTACAGTTGGGATAAAGATGCAGTAGTCTCCTCTGATTCTCAATGTTATAACAGTCAAAGTATTTTAGATGGTAATGGTGATGCGAGTCAAAATGTTCTTCCCCCTTGGGACGAGGACGAGGACGAGAGATATAGAGCTGTTGTTTATACTTTATTTTCACGGTTTAGTAGAAATGTTGGGATTTAGAAAGAGCTTCATCCTACCTATTGTCGAAAGAGGAAACCAGTGAAGGCGAGATCTCTGAAGGATCTACTCTGATATAACCCGATTGGCTTGTGATCAATTCGTGGAATAGGGATGGGCATTTATGTTGTGTTTCTTACCGAGGAATTCCAATATCCAGCTAGGGGAAAGTCTCTGCACTTATGAATAATGAATAATAGTGATTGCCCATAGAAAACTTTCAAAATAAGTTTTTATGCACACCATGCATCCATGCATGTTTTGACGGATGATCAATGATATCTTTTCAATACACTTTCCAATTTGATCAATGATATATTTTCAATACAATTATTTTTCTGTAAATTATGCTTGATTTTACACAGGGGAAGCAAACTAACCCAGTCGTAAAACTTACAACACCTCATGTCTAAAAAAATATTAGATTAGATTTTAGGTTTAATATAAAAAATCATATAAAATTATTTTTCAAAACTTCAAACTCAGTAAAGCACAATCTATTTGTGAATTGTCAAATGTTACATCAACTTGGAATAAGTTAAAAATTGAAGTAAATTGACATCATAGTTAAATATGTAATTTGTCTGAAGTATATTTATTAAAGTAAAAAATAATTAATCTTTTTACACAAAGAAGTTATACAATATTTGATGTGATGTTGTTATTTTCAATAGGAGCTATACAACCCATGATATTGTCATTGCTTCTTTACACAACCTAGTATATGAAAGTGACATTGTCACTTAATATTACATTAAAAAAACAAACTAGTAACACACACACACACATATATATATATATATATATATATATATCTGTGTGTGTGTGTGTGAGAAGTTCAATATATGCGACTGGTTTTGTCACATAAGTTTAAATTAAAAAATTTTAATATTCAAGAAAACAAAAAGAATATAAAATTTGTAACTAAATAAACACAAATCAATTCTTATTATCTCTGATATGTTGTATGAAAAATTACTTAAATTGACATCATAGTTAAAATGTGTTTCTATGAGGAAATTTGTATCAAAGTAAAGAAAATAATAATATGTTACATATGTAAATTAAATTTTTTTTTTGAGTTAAAATTAAGTAAATTTTTGTGCATTAAATTTTATTAAAGTAAGAAACAATATAATTCTTTTTAATATGAAGAAAATGGTAAAATACTTAGAAATTTTTTATATGAAATAAAATTTATCTAAACAAAAAAATTAATAAATATTTTAAATATTTTAGCTATATAAATTAAATAAATTGTACTTAGAATTGGCTACATTCTCATCATCTAAACAACAAAGTTTACTTCCTACACTATAAAGCCATATAGCCATAAATACTCTCTTACCATGATCTATAATAAACTGAATACACAGAAGCGTTATCTTGAGTTCCCCTCCGTGTGCGGTAACAATTGATTCAAATCATAAGTAGGACTTCTTAGAGGTTTCATTCAAGCATGTCTACACACCGAGCAAAATAGCTAGGCAAATATGCTTTTCAAACTTGGTCAATAAAATTGCTCTAAAAGTAAAAAAAAAATTAAAAAATGAGTATTTTTAAAATATAAATTATTTAACTTGTTATGATAATTCAACGAGTAAAAATTAATAGGTATTTTATATATGTCTAAATTATGCAATTTATAAAAGTTTTTGTGTAAAGTAAAATCAAATATTTAATGATAATAATATTTTAAATAAAAAATAATGCTTTAATAAATTATATATATATTATAGTTAAAATGTGTTTGTATGAGAAAATTTTATCAAAGTAAATAATAATAAGTATTTAAAATATATAAAAAATTAAGATTATTATTAGAAATATAAGTGTATATCTTAATTGAACTTAAACTATTCAAATCTGTAAATACTAATCTTTCGTAATAAAAGAGGAAAGTGTAACACTTCTAATGAAAAAGAGTAAAGAGGGTTTATGACACGAAGTTGTCCAAGTTGTAGCAACAAAATTACTAAAGATGTATTCTTGATCTCCAAGCTCTACAAGAAATGTGAAGTGGATTTAGGGTTTGGAGGTTACACACAAGTTGTTATATAACTAGTTACATAAAAGTTGTTATATAACTAATTTAGATTTATCTTAACTCGGGATCTATCAAGTGTTGAGAGAGACGAAATATATAGAGGTGTAAACCTTCTTTTTGAGTGGAAAAATTGATGAAAGGTTTGCACCTAGAAACATTTGATCCCTCTCAACCCTTGATATATCCCGAGTTAAGATAGATCTAGTGTGTTTTTTAAAAATTTAGAAATAGATTATTGAAATCACTTTGTTTCAGAGTCCCACAAGGTTTGACCCAGGGCAGAAATTAAATCATTCTAATTTGGTGGTGTTTCGCTCAACACATAAGTTAAATCATTGTAATTTGGTGGTATTTCGGTCAAGGCAAAAATTAAATCATTATAATTTGAATCATTCTAATTTGTCGGTAAGAGTGATTCATAACACACGATGAAATCCATGGACTCGAAGTAGATGCAAAGGTAAAAACAAAAAGGGAGAAAAAAATAAAATGCACGAGCAAACAAAATCAAACCTAAAAATCTATCGCACTTTGTACTATGAAATCATTTCCCACAAATATTATTATTTTCCACTTGGCAAGATCCCAGAAATCCTTTCCCACAAATATTATCTTCCACTTGGCACAACCCTCAAAATACTTTATTGGAAATATTATTTCACTCTTGCTTCCTCACAAATTCAATTCGACACTTTATTTGTGTTAAATTTATATTAGGGAGGGAATTGATTTTTCATTAGCGTAGACATTAGATTAATTAGATTAAATTTTAAATGTTAAATGTTAAACATTAGTTTTACATTTACATTTATGTTTAAGTTTACTTGAGATAGTCAATGCATGTAGTGTACTCAAATACAAATCTCTGAAATCTAGATTTATTAAATTTAATAATACTAATATTATAAAATGTTAAATCATTCTAATTTGGTGGTGTTTCACCCAACTCAGAAATTAAATCATTCTAATTTGGTGGAGAAATTAAATCATTCTAATTTAATGGGTAGAAAAAAAAATAGAGTAGTAGTACGTACAATGAAATCATTTCCCACAAATATTATTTTTCACTTAGCTCTCAGAATCCTTTCTCACAAATATTATTTCACTCTTCTCAGCTACTATGAAATCCTTTCCCACAAATACTATTTTCCACTCCCCTCTAGAAATCCTCTCACAAATATTATTTCACTTTGCTCTCGAAATCCTTTCTCACAAATATTATTTCACTCTTAGGACTCTCAGAGATGCTTCCTCACAAATATAATTGGAATCTTTATTTGTGTTAAATCTATATATTTAGGGAGAGAATTGATTTTTCATAAGGGCGCACATTAGATTAATTGGATTAAATTTTAAATGTTAAATGTTAAACATTACTTTTACATTTACATTTTGTGTTTAAGTCAAATTAGTCCTCAAATTAGTCACCCAGTCAACTAAAAGTCAACCCCAGAAAAGTCAATGCAGTCCAGAAAAAGTCAAGACATGGCAGCGACAATAAAGTCAACACAGATCCAACTTCGATCAACCTTTTGACCTCGATTTTTGTGCCAATGACTATGGCCTTTAAAAATCAAACTTTCCACCAAATTTCAGCAAATTCGGACCATGCGTTGACCAAAGTCAACGCTGGTCAAACTTGCCTAGAAACCCTAACCACAAAAAATTTGCTGCAGCAAATTTCATCCATTTTGCTGCAGTAGATTTCATCCTTCTTCTCACGTGGGAGATGAAAATGCTTCTCAGATGCTCGTATATAATCAGAGGAGAAGATGTGTGATGTTGAGTGAGTGAAATGCTCTCCAAGGTTGACTGTATTTATATCCATCATTGAGGAGTGTGACACATCTACTGGGGGTGTAAAACTTTAAGGCCGACTTGCACTTAAATTTATTATAAATAATAAATTCAGAATAAATGTTCTGCTCATTAGATTAAAATCAATTTTATATCGATTTTACACCTCTCTGAAAGAGGAATCCAGTACAAATATTGAAATCTTCATCTGAGCATCACAAGATGCAGTTTGGACCTAGTTGTCCAAATTTAACACTCCCCCTCAACTAGGGAGAACTCCATCCACCAGTGCAATCAAACATAGTGTGTCATCCTGCCGTAACTTGCTTTGATAGCCTCTTTATTCCAGAACAGAAGTGGGTAAGTCACAAAGACATCATCCCCTGATTGACAAATTCAGCCCAAAGGTCTGAAACCTCTATCGGACTCACAAAGAGTCTCCAACCAACCCGAATTTGGTTCATCTGACCCGAAGTCAGGCGGAGGTCCAAGACCTCACTAGACTTGATCCCAGATCAAGTGGTTGGACCGTGCCATCCTAGATAGAGAGTACGGCAATCTCTGATGCGTCCATCAGTCTTTGCTTCTGGTCTCTATCTTTTCCCACCTCATTGGCCAAATGAGAGGTAATTCCCATGAGCCCTGAACTCAATGGGTAGGATGGATACGAGGCACAGATAATGAGAGGTGAGCCAACTCAATAATCACAACGGTGGGGTCCAAGCACACCAACAAGGTTTGGATAGCCTAGCCTTGTGGTTAGTCATAGCTCCGAGAAGCTGTCCCTAAAGCCCCCAAGAGCTCCTTGAGCTCATCGTCCAACAGGACACACATCATAGGGTCGTTCCACGATACCAATTCTCTCACGGAAGGTTAGGAACTTGACCTTCCCTAGGGGCTTAGTGACAATATCCGTGACCTTCTCATCAGTTCCTATATGATCAAGCCTTACGGCGCCTCGTTGTACCATATCCCGGATGAAATCATACCCCATATCAATATGCTTGGATCAGTCATGGAACATAGGATTCTCGGTCAAGTGAATCCCACTCTGGTCATCACAGAGTATCACGGTGGTATCTAGCACATGTCATAATAGCTCACTAAATAGCTTTCACAACCAAACTGCTTCACAACAGGCCATACTTGCTGCAATGTATTCGGCCTCTGCGGTGCTCAAAGTCACCAACTTCTGCTTCCTTCTCATTCATGAAATCAAAGCAGAACCAAGATTGAAGTTGCATCCCGATGTGCTCTTACGATCCACCAGACTGCCAGCCCAATCAACATCAGTATATCCAAGGAGTGTCATGCTCCCAACAGTGTATCTCAGTCCATTTTTTATCGTGCCCCGAAGGTATCTCAGAAGATTCCTGGCACCAACCCAGTGAAAGTGATGAGGTTCAACCATCTTTTGACTCAAAGTGTTCACTACAAAACATATATCTGGACGAGTGTTCACTAAGAACATCGGGGCCCCTACGAGTTGACGATACTCAGTAGGATTTGCCAATACGGGCCCAGCAGCGCTGCCACTCAACTTCTTGAAGTTGAGTTCCATTGGTGTTGACACGGACTTGCAGTCCACCATACCAAATCTTTCCAGAAGTTTCACAATGTAGTTTCCTTGAGAAAGGAAAATCTCCCAGGTCTCTGCCAGACCTCCAGGCCTAGGAAATAGTGCATCAGTCCTAGGTCTTTCATCTCGAACTCAGCAGCAAGCTCCCTCTTACATTGATGAATGAGAGGGTCATGACCTGTCAGGAAGAGGTCGTCCATGACACAAAGACTGCACGAGAGGCTTCTCGGACAAACTTGAAGCAAAGGTTCTGACTATCATTACTGTCTGTGAAGCCTCAGCTTCACAAATAGCTATCTATCCCCCTCCTTCTTAGCTTCCCGTTGTTTGCTCTAACCCATAGAGGGCTTTCTTCAACCTGCAGACATGAGTGTCTCGATCCTGAACTTCAAATCCCAGAGGTTGTTCTACATACACCTCTTCTTTTATTGCACCATGCAGAAAAGCGGTCTTGACATCCATCTGATGAAGACTCCATCCTTGCGTAGTAGCAAGGGCTATGATTGATCGAATGGTGGTATATTGTGCCACAGGTGCAAATATGTCATCGTAATATATTCCTTCCTTTTGAGAGAAGCCACGGACAACAAATCTTGCCTTGAACTTTTCAGCACTTCCGTCAGATCCATGCTTGATCTTGTAGAGCCATTCCGCGGTGACAACTGATTTGTCCTTTGGTCTTGGAACCACATCCCAAACATCATTCTTCATTATGGACTCATATTCTTCGTGCATAGAATTCTTCCAGACTCGATGCTTTATGGCTTCCTCAAAAGATCTAGGTTCAGATTGTACAATAGTACTCATGGCAGCCAGATACCCTTGGTATCTACAGAGCTTCTTGCTTTCCCAGAATGTCCCCCTCAGGGCAGCATGTCCCTCAGCATCTTCAAGAGTGTCCCTGAGCCATGATGGTCTCTTTCTTAGTGAAGGAGATGGATCGATTGGGTCCATTGGTCCTTCAACATCAGGCATTGTCTCGTCCTGCGGTTCTTCTTCATTTCCAGGCCTTGCTTCATGATTTTCCTCAGATCTCGGAAGATCTACTACTTTCTTCAGGGAAGCATCTTCGTCAAAAGTGACATCATGGCATATCTCTACTTCCCTTTGACCAGGTACATAGACTCTATAGGCCTTAGACGTTTTGTTGTAGCCCACAAACATTCCTTTCTTCCCAGAAGCATCCATCTTACTTCTTTTTTCTTTTGGCACATGAAAATAAACACGACATCCAAAAATTCTAAAATGTGAGACGTCAGGTTTTTTACCAGTGAAAACCTCTTTGGGAGTTTTGGAGTCCAGGGCGGAATGAGGGCATCAGTTTTGAATGTATACAACAGTATTCGTAGCTTCTCCCCACAGAAACTTTGGTAGACCCTGGTCACATAGCATGGCACGGATAGCTTCCACAATGGTCATGTTCTTTCGTTTAGCAACTCCATTCTTCTCAAGAGTATAGGTAGTAGTAGTCTCCCTCTTAATGCCAGCTTCTTTGAAAAATTCATTGAACTCATTTGACTCATATTCAGTGCCATTTTCGGTCCTCAAAATCTTGATCTTCTTCCCTGTCATATTTTCCACCAAGGCTTTGAAGTTACGGAACCACATGAAAGCCTCATCCTTCTTCTTCAAGAAGTATATCCAGGTTTTGCGGGAGAAGTCATCAGTGAATGTCATATAGTAATAACATCCTCCCAAGGATGTCACGGGTAGCATACCAAATAGATCAGAATGGACCAGTTGCAAAATATCAGATGTCTTTATGACACTTGAGGGGAAAGGTCCCCTTGAATGCTTTCCTTCGGCAAAATCCTTACATACACCTTCATGATTATTTCCAAAATCGGGCATCCCTATCACCACCTTCCTTGCTTCGGGAAGGGCCTTGTAATGAAGGTGTCCAAACCTCCGGTGCCATAGTTCAGTTTTTCGGATAGTATCACATGTCATAGCTCCTAGTGGACTTCCTTCAACCTGGTAGAGTGTTCCAACTCTAAAACCAATCACAATAGCTTCCTTGAGATTATTCTTCCACATGCACACCTTTCCATCAGTGAATGCCACATTGAAACCTTTGTCTTCTAGGGCTGATATAGACACAAGGTTCTTCTTCAATTTTGGTACATAGAGTACATCCTGCAAATGTAGGACTTGTCCTTGAGACAAGTGGAGGGTCACAGTCCCTGTCCCTTTCACAGGATATGTGGCATTATCTCCAAGGATAATTTCTAGATTAGTATCCTTCTCAACCATGTCAGAGAGTGCTTCCTTGAACCTAGTGATGTGTCTTGAGGCACCACTATCTATCAGCCAGACATCCATAGTGTCGGGCGGGGATGCAGCAGAGAGGGCAGATACAAGAATGTATTCATTTCTTTTATCAACAACATTTGACTCCTCATACCTGGAGTTTCTAGACCTTTTGAAAGGTTGGTTGTTTCCTTTCTCACAAATATTATTTCACTCTTCCCAGCTAATATTATTTTCCACTTTGCTCCCGAAATCCTTTCTCACAAATATTATTTCACTCTTAGGACTCTCAGAGATGTTTCCTCAGAAATATAATTGGAATCTTTATTTGTGTTAAATCTATATATTTAGGGAGAGAATTGATTTTTCATAAGGGCGGACATTAGATTAATTGGATTAAATTTTAAATGTTAAATGTTAAACATTACTTTTACATTTACATTTTGTGTTTAAGTCAAATCAGTCCTCAAATTAGTCACCCAGTCAACTCAAAGTCAACCCCAGAAAAGTAAACACAGGGCAGCGACAATAAAGTCAACACAGATCCAACTTCGGTCAACCTTTTGACCTCGATTTTTGTGCCAATGAGTACGGCCTTCAAAAATCAAACTTTCCACCAAATTTCAGCCAATTCAGACCATGCGTTGACCAAAGTCAACGCTGGTCAAACTTGCCTAGAAACCCTAACCACAGAAAATTTGCTGCAGCAAATTTCATCCTTTTTGTTGCAGTAGATTTCATACTTCTTCTCATGTGGGAGATGAAACTGCTTCTCAGATGCTCGTATATAATCAGAGGAGAATATGTGTGATGTTGAGTGAGTGAAATGCTCTCCAAGGTTGACTGTATTTATATCCATCATTGAGGAGTGTGACACATCTGCTGGGGGTGTAAAACCTTAAGGCCGACTTGCACTTAAATTTATTATAAATAATAAATTCAAAATAAATGTTCTGCTCATTAGATTAAAATCAATTTTATATCGATTTTACACCTCTCTGAAAGAGGAATCCAGTACAAATATTGAAATCTTCATCTGAGCATTACAAGATGTAGTTTGGACCTAGTTGTCCAAATTTAACACTCCCCCTCAACTAGGGAGAACTCCATCCACCAGTGCAATCAAACATCGTGCGTCATCCTGCCATACCTTGCTTTGCTGGCCTCTTTATTCCAGAACAGAAGTGGGTCAGTCACAAAGACATCATCCCCCGATTGACAAATTCAGCCCAAAGGTCTGAAACCTCTATCGGACTCACAAAGAGTCTCCAACCAACCCGAAGTTGGTTCATCTAACCCGAAGTCAGGCGGAGGTCCAAGACCTCACTAGACTTGATCCCAGATCAAGTGGTTGGACCGTGCCATCCTAGATAGAGAGTATGGCAATCTCTGATGCGTCCATCAGTCTTTGCTACTGGTCTCTAGCTTTTCCCACCTCTTTGGCCAAATCAGAGGTAATTCCCATGA
Source organism: Pinus albicaulis (assembly GCA_034641835.2). Classification (NCBI taxonomy): domain Eukaryota; kingdom Viridiplantae; phylum Streptophyta; class Pinopsida; order Pinales; family Pinaceae; genus Pinus; species Pinus albicaulis. Next base: position 99,511 of record JAXQQM020065715.1, read on the forward strand.
GCCCTGAACTCAATGGGTAGGATGGATACGGGGCACATATAATGAGAGGTGAACCAACTCAATAATCACAATGGTGGGGTCCAAGCACACCAACAAGGTTTGGCAAGCCTAGCCTTGTGGTTGCTCATAGCTCCGAGAAGCTGTCCCTAAAGCCCCCCAGAGCTCCTTGAGCTCATCGTCCAACAGGACACACATCATAGGGTCGTTCCACGATACCAAGTCTCTCACGGAAGGTTAGGAACTTGTCCTTCCCTAGGGGCTTAGTGAGAATATTCGTGACCTGCTCATCAGTTCCTATATGATCGAGCCTTACGGCGCCTCGCTATACCATATCCTGGATGAAATCATACCCCATATCAATATGCTTGGATCAGTCATGGAACATAGGATTCTCGGTCAAGTGAATCCCACTCTGGTCATCACATAGTATCACGGTGGTATCTCACACATGTCCAAGTAGCTCACTAAAGAGCTTTCACAACCAAACTGCTTCACAACAGGCCAAACTTGCTGCAATGTATTCGGCCTCTGCGTTGCTCAATGCCACCAACTTCTGCTTCCTGCTCATCCATGAAATCGAAGCAGAACCAAGATTGAAGCTGCATCCCGATGTGCTCTTACGATCCACCACACTGCCAGTCCAATCGACATCAGTATATCCAAGGAGTGTCACGCTCCCAACAGTGTATCTCAGTCCATTGTTTATCGTGCTCCGAAGGTATCTCAGAAGATTCTTGGCACCAACCCAGTGAAAGTGATGAGGTTCAACCATCTTTTGACTCAAAGTGTTCACTGCAAAACATATATATGGACGGGTGTTCAATAAGAACATCAGAGCCCCTACGAGTTGACGATACTCAGTAGGATTTGCCAATACGGGCCCAGCAGTGCTGCCACTCAACTTCTTGAAGTTGAGTTCCATTGGTGTTGACACAGACTTGCAGTCCACCATACCAAATATTTCCAGAAGTTTCATAATGTATTTTCCTTGAGAAAGGAAAATCTCTCCAGGTCTTTGCCAGACCTCCAGGCCTAGGAAGTAGTGCATCAGTCCTAGGTCCTTCATCTCAAACTTAGCAGCGAGCTCCCTCTTGCATTGATGAATGAGAGGGTCAACACCTATCAGGAAGAGGTCCTCCACATACAGCACCAGAATGAGAGGCTTCCCCTGGACAACCTTGAAGTAAAGGTTCAGATCATCATTACTTCGAGTGAAGCCCAGCTTCGTCAAATAGCTATCTATCCTCTCGTACCAAGCTCTCAGTGCTTGCCTCAACCCATAAAGGGCTTTCTTCAACCTGCAGACATGAGTTTCCCGATCCTGGACTTCAAACCCTAGAGGTTGTTCTACATACACCTCTTCTTTTATCGCACCATGCAGAAAAGCGGTCTTGAAATCCATATGATGAAGACTCCATCCTTGCGCAGTAGCAAGGGCTATGATTGATCGAATGGTGGTATATCGTGCCACAGGTGCAAATATGTTATCGTAATATATTCCTTCCTTTTGAGAGAAGCCATGGGCAACAAATCTGGCCTTGAACTTTTCAGCACTTCCGTCAGATCCATGCTTGATCTTGTAGAGCCATTTCGCGGTGACAACTGATTTGTCCTTTGGTCTTGGAACCACATCCCAGACATCATTCTTCATTATGGACTCATATTCTTCGTGCATAGCATTCTTCCAGACTCAATGCTTTACGACTTCCTCAAAAGATCCAGGTTCAGATTGTACAATAGTACTCATGGCAGCCAGATACCCTTGGTATCTACACAACTTCTTGCTTTCCCAGAATGTCCCCCTCAGGGCAGCATGTCCCTCAGCATCTTCGAGAGTCTCCCTGAGCCATGATGGTCTCTTTCTTAGTGAAGGAGATGGATCGATTGGGTCCATTGGTCCTTCAACATCAGGCATTGTCTCATCCTGTGGTTCTTCTTGATTTCCAGGCGTTGCTTCATGATTTTCCTTAGATCTCGGAAGATCTACTACTTTCTTCAGGGAAGCATCTTTGTCAAACGTGACATCATGGCATATCTATACTTCCCTTTGACTAGGTACATAGACTCTATAGGCCTTAGAAGTTTCGTTGTAGCCCACAAACATTCCTTTCTTCCCAGAAGCATCCAGCTTACTTCTTTTTTCTTTTGGCACATGAAAATAAACACGACATCCAAAAATTCTAAAATGTGAGACGTCAGGTTTCTTACCGGTGAAAACCTCTTTAGGAGTTTTGGAGTCCAAAGTAGAATTCGGGCATCGGTTTTGAATGTATACAGCAGTATTCGCAGCTTCTCCCCACAGAAACTTTGGTAGACCCTGGTCACATAGCATGGCACGGGCAGCTTCCACAATGGTCATGTTCTTTCGTTCAGCAACGCCATTCTTCTCAAGAGTATAGGCAGTAGTAGTCTCCCTCTTAATGCCAGTTTCTTTGCAAAAGTCCTTGAACTCATTTGACTCATATTCAGTGGCATTGTCGGTCCTCAAAATCTTGATCTTCTTCCCTGTCATATTTTCCACCAAGGCTTTGAAGGTACGGAACCACATGAAAGCCTCATCCTTCTTCTTCAAGAATTATATCCAGGTCTTGTGGGAGAAGTCATCTGTAAAATTCATGTAATAGGAACATCCTCCTAAGGATGTCACGGGTAGCATACCAAATAAATCAGAATGTATCAACTACAAGATATCAGTTGTCTTTATGACACTTAAGGGGAATGGTCCCCTTGTATGCTTCCCTTCGGCACAACCCTGATATATATCTTCATGATCATTTTTAAATTCAGGCATCCCTATCACCACCTTCCTTGCTTTGGGAAGGGTTTTGTAATGAAGATGTGCAAACCTCCTGCTCAAATTCGCTTTGATAGTATCACATGTCATAGCTCCTAGTGGACTTCTTCCTTCAACCTTGTAAAGTGTTCCAACTCTAAAACCAATCACGTAGCTTCCTTGAAGCTCTTCTTCCACATGTGCACCTTTCCATCAGTGAATGGCACATTGAAACCTTTGTCTTACATGGCCGATATAGACACAAGGTTCTTCTTCAAATTAGGTACATAGAGTACATCCTGCAAGTGGAGGACTTGACCTTGAGACAAGTGGAGGGTCATAGTTCATGTCCCTTTCACAGGATATGTGGCATTATCTCCAAGGATAATTTCCAGATTAGTATCCTTCTCAACCGTATGAGAGAGTGCTTCCCTGAACTCAGTGATGTGTCTTGAGGCACCACTATCTATCAACCAGACATCCATAGTGTCGGGTGGAGATGCACAGAGAGGGAAGATACAAGAATGTATTAATTTCTTTTATCAACAACATTTGATTCCTCATACTTGGAGTTTCTTGACCTTTTGAAAGGTTGATCATTTCCGCTAGAGGGAGCCTTCCTATTTCAATTGAACCTATTGTCCCTTTGATTGCCATTCCTCTGGTTGTTGTTGTTGTTGCCATCACCATCGGGAGAATCCTTATTGAAAGGAAGGACATTATCTAGCATAGTGACTTGGCCTATTACAAGTGAAACACTTGCCCTTGCCTCCTTGCCCTGCTTTTGTCGAGCAAGTTGGAACACTCGTAGTTCTTCTTCTAGAATGAGCAATGTAGGTAGCATTTCTCTGTTGGCTGGCTTCGTATTCCTTCATTCTTGTCTCTTCTTGCATGGATCTTGACAAAGAGGCTCACAAAGTTAGGAATTGTATTATTATTGAGAATGGTAGTGTTGAATACTTGCCATTCATATGGGAGCCCTCCAAGTGCGGTGAGTACCATCTCACGATCAGCTATTGTCTCCCCAATAGCCAGCAAATTGTTCCTGATCTCGGTCAGTTTCAGAAAGTATGTTTGGACAGATTCATCCCTGCCTTTCTTCAAATTCTTCAATTGATTCTTGAAGAATAGCACCTGGTTTTCATTGTTTACTTTGAACATTTGTATCAGCTTATCATACATCTCTTTGGATGTGCCTAGCTCAGATATGTAGGCAACCAGACTTTTATGTATGGATTCCCTGATCATTAGCTTCTCTTTGATCTCCCCCTTCTTATACTTGGTTTTAGCAGCAGTAGTAGCAGTGGATGGAGGTTCTTGTATCTTACCCAGTACATAGTCCATGATATCATGGTCTTCTAATTTGAGATCTAATAACATCTTCCAAGCATGGAACTCATCCCTTCCAGTTAGCTTGTCATCCTCCTTGAAGCCATAACTTGTGGAACTCATTTTTCTCTTTTGGTGATTGCTATAAGTTAGGGCTTTTCTTCACCTCACCTCAGCTACGAGAGGTAGTACCGCCTCCTATCATCTCTTTGACCACTACAAAAAAACATAGTAAGATTGTTTCCAAAACCAAGAAATTTATTTTCCTTATAACTCGCTCATAGGGAAAGAAGAATATTGTGGCCACAACCTCAAAATAGAGCTCCCCTACACAACTTTAGCATATCGAAAAAGTCATGGAGGATACGAGGACATTTTCTTCTCCCTCACAGAGGTTCCTTTACACTGTCAGGACAAGCACTCCACTAATCTGACCCTCAATGCATAGCCTCTTGATGTTTCCATACCTCATATAAATACACAAACAGAATCCACACACCTATTGACTGAGGTTGATAAAGAAACCAAATTTACTAAATGCATCCATCATGTCTACCCGCAGGTACATGACATCTTCAAAAAATCTAATACCCAGTTGAACAGAATATGCCTCATCTCATGGAGGATCTCAATGAAATGGGAACCTTTGCTTCCTAAGGAGAGCAGAATGATCCAGGTGCATATCGGTGGCCACCCACCTATTCCATTTGAACATGTACCATCAATTCTTGCAGCTTTTCACTTTAAGCACAACTTACTATTTTTTGCAGGTTGTCGGTTCTTGAACTTTCAGAGCCATTTGGATGCCCTAATGAGCCACGTGGATATTGTTGGCCACCCAAGTATTTCATTTAGACCTGCACCATCATTTATTTCATTTTTTTGTTTCAGCACAACTTACTATTTTTAGTAGTTTTTTTGGGTCCTGAACTTCTGTTGCCATTTTGAGGCCATAAACGACATTTTTTGGGGATCGCTTCACTGGTGAGGCCAATATTGTTCCAAAATCTACATTTGAGACTAAAAGTTTTAGTCCTCAGATAAATCTTTATAAAGATGTATCATGCGCTTCAAACGGAGATTGAATGCCAAAGTTACGACCCCGAGAAGTTGAAACACCAATTTACACAAACAGGGCCCATAGTTTTGGCGCTTCATCTCCTACGGTTAGGATTTTGGATGTTTAGTGTTTTGCATTGTTTCTAATCAATAAATAGGCCTTCAAGACTCATTGTAACACAATTCAGAGACATGTAGCCACCACATCTTGTAATATTCCTAATTAGCGACAACTAATTGGAATATTCTATTTTGTTTAGTTTGTCGTCTATAGTTTGTAAATAAATAAAAAGTGAGTGAAGAGGGTCTAAATCACTTAAGTGAAATAAGACATCCACCTAGTAGCACAACGTTGTGACTTAAGTGGGAGTCAAGGGGGGCGTAACACCACGTAGAGGAGGGGGCCTATGTACACTCTAGAAGCTTTTGTAAGCTTCTACACAGATAAGGATGAGGATGTGGAGGAGAGAGAGAGGCTATGTTGGGTTTTGGAGGGAAACCAACGTTATAAAATATGGAGGAGCCTCCTCTTTTCATTCATTCTTAAGTTGATGATTTTTGAGTGAGACGTTTGTCTTCTTGATCACACTGGCTGTTTAGCTTGTCTGCAGCACTGTTTAGTGCATTGAATGTCTTCGATCGGATATCTCGCCCTTAGCCTCGGGGACTTTGAGTGCCTGCTCGGGAAAGGTTATTTCTTCAGTATTTTGTGAGAGGTTTTGCTGTTTGAGTTTGTTGCGGAGCGGGGCTATCATAGAGACTGCGCAGTCACTGGGAGAGAGGACACAGTCCATTGTGGAGGAGCTCCAGATTAGGGTTTCTGCAGGTGATTTAGCTGGGATTTCGAGCAGAGGGTCAGCCTTTGCCCGTCGGAGGTTTTTGGCAGAGTTTGTGGCAGAATTTCAGCTGTTTCTATCCAACCACTGCATTGTACCTTGGGGGCCAGCGTAATTCACTAGGGAGGCAGTTTCTGGTGGTTTCGGGGGTTGGCCATTCTTGGAATGGTTTGTGGATCTTGTCGGGGTTGTCGAGGAGAGGAGATTTGCTAATTTTCATCTCATTCTGGCAAGGGGATCAGCCCCTAATCTTCAGTCGATTCCAGCAGTAGCAGCTACACGACATTTTTCCAGTAGCTAGGACGCAGTTAATAGAGCAGCGATTTCCTGTCTTTTCTGAGAGTGTTTTCTCACTTGCCTTGCGTAAGATCGCCTCTTGTACTTCATTAAATTTATCAGATTAATAAAATGGCTCAGCATTTTCTCTCTATGTCTTCTGGTTGAGTTGCCGTAGTTGCCGTAGTTGCTATATTCTCTTTCTATTTCTATTATTGTTTTGAGCGCTCTAGTTCTATACCACTTTGTGTGTTTATCTTTCACTCCTAGACAGAGTCTGGAAAGTGCCAGGTAGCCTCCGGATCTCGTCCTCTTTTAGATGCGAAATATCCGGTAAATGCCCTCCCAGTCTATCTCTGGTTGGAGTTTGCTGTGCTTTGGAGATATCCCTAAAATGGGATATTACACATCTCTTTTCAGAGATAAGCTACGAGTGCCCTAGCTATTTTATTTCCATTATGTTTGTAAGCATATTTCTGTTATTTGATATTAATGAAATAAAGTGTTATTTCCGCTGCATCTTTGTATTTATGGTTATATGTTTATTCTATTGCATTCCTGCACAAATCCGGATCAGTGATTTACATTTACGTTTATGTTTTTACGTGAGATCTACCTCATAGTAGGGTGTAGATCACCTCTTTAAGAAATCAAAGGAAAAAGGTAAATTCAATACAAAGAATAGAAATTGTTTCTCCAAAATCTTTTTTTGAAGAAATATTTGTAAAATGAATTATATATATATATTCACGTCAAAGTTATAATATTTGAAAATATTAATTATATCCTTATTCTAATTCTAACTTGATAAATCCTGAATTAAATGAATATAAGTTGGTTGGATATAACAATACTAACCAGAGTTTTAAGGAAAAGTTTGGTATGACAAAATGGTAAAACCCATCATAAAGCATTTGAAGTTGTTGGATATAACAATACCTCCTATCCAATGAAGTGACTTCAAACTCATTAACATAAGTATAAATTTTATCATGAAATTGGCTTTTCCAAAATCATCCACTTTCCATGATTTTATAGCAACTTGAAGTGACATGCAAAAAGGTCGTAGTCTAACTTATAGACTAAATAGCCTTTTTAGCATGAATTCATCAAAATCGGACAATACAATTTCAAGATTTTTTGTTGTTTCAAATACATATTTGAATGCATAAATGGATTCAACACCCTCAAAACCCGCTAGGGGCACTCCAATTATACATATTAAACAATTTAGCCTCAAGTTTTTAAAAGTCTCTGTCTAATTTTGAGTCGTGAAAAAGGTCGTTTTGTCTATAAATTAAACTACCTATGCAAAAATTATCCTAGAGTTACCCTATTTTCTAGATTCAAAAATAGGAGCATTGTTATATTTTTTACTCTCTTATTTTCCTCTTTAGGAGCATTATTATTTTTTCACTCTCCTAACAAATTTAATATTGTATTAATCCAAAGTTATTAAATTTAATAATATTAATATTAGGGTTACTAATGTTTTTTTTCATGGTATTAATAATAATTTAGTCCATGGTATTTGGCCCATAGGCTTCATCTAAATAAAACCTCTTTTTTTAGTGTTGGTAAATATAAATAAATTTATGGAGTAAATATAGAAATATGTTTTATTTATTTACCATGCCTCTTTTATTTACTATGTTATTTGACCCATAGGTTTGGTATATAATTCGATGTTGATTTCTAATCCAATTTGATATATTTTTATTTATATACCACACCTCTAGCTCATTCATATTTTTATTTGTTTACCATATCTCTAGTTCATTTATATTTTTATTTATTTACAATACCCAAAAGAGATTTTATCTATTTAGCATACCTTTACTTTATTTATATTTTTATTTATTTACTATACTTTTTTATAGTATTAGTAAGCCTATTCATATTTTAAATTTATATTTTGTTTGTACATAATAACAATTAGATTGATTTTTAAATAAGACTCACATTAGATTAACAATGTTAAATGTCAAACGTTACATGCTAAATGTTTATGTTTAAGTTTTTACGTGAGATGTACCCCATATCTATCGGCTCAATAAAAAATGTTGAATGTTAAACATTACTGTTTAAGTTTAAGTTTTTACGTGACATGAGTTCTAGCTCGGTAAATGTTAAACCTCATATGTATCCCCATACTGAGTCGTAGAGCGCGCTAGATCAAAAACATTAAATGTTAAACATTACCATTTAAGTTTAGGAAAAATTCTAAACCTGAGATGTATCTCCATACTGAGTTGTAGAGAACGATCCCCATATTGAGTTGTACCCATATTGACTCGTAGAGCGCGATGGATCAAAAATATTAAATGTTAAACATTATCATTTAAATGTTAAACCTCATATGTATCCTCATACACAATTGTAAAACGCACTAGATCAAAAATATTAAATGCTAAACATTACCATTCAAGTTTAAGAAAAATGTTCAACCTAAAATGTATCCCCATATTATATTGTAGAGCGTGATCCCCTATTAAATTATGATTGTTGAGCATCTCTCCTCAAAATTAATTATTGATATTTTTTTTCCTACCCTATTTTTAATTAAATCGAAGTTTTCTTTTTTAAACTCTCCCTGTCCCCACTCTCTGTAAAATCTTTTCAATGAAATGTAATTTTGATCCCAATCTAATTTACTCGAGATGCGTTTGGCAGGTGTCCTTCTCAACTATATTATTATTACTCAATCCACCATGGACATGGTGTTTCTCTTGATTGGATATATCTTGGGTGCCACTTTTATATATATATATATATATATATATATATATATATATATATATATATATATATCACGTCAAAGTTATAATATTTGAAAATATTAATTATATCCTTATTCTAATTCTAATTTGATAAACCTTAATTAAATGAATATAAGTTGGTTGGATATAAATATGGTTGGATATAAATACCATTTAGCCAGAGTTTTAAGGAAAAGTTTGGTATGACAAAATGTAGAAACCTCGTATCATAAAGCATTTTAAGTTGTTGTATATAACAATACCTCCTATCCAATGAAGTGACTTCAAACTCATTAACATAAGTATAAAGTTTATCATGAAATTGGTTTTTCCAAAATCATCCACTTTCCATGATTTTATAGCAACTTGAAGTGACATGCAAAAAGGGCGTAGTCTAACTTATAGACTAAATAGCCTTTTAGCGTGAATTCATCAATATCAGACAATACAATTTCAAGATTTGTTGTTGTTTCAAATACATTTTGGAATGCATAAATGGATTCAACACCCTCAAAACCCCCTAGGGGCACTCCAATTATACATATTAAACAATTTAACCTCAAGTTTTTAAAAGTCTCTGTCTAATTTTGAGTCGTGAAAAAGGTCGTTTTGTCTATAAATTAAACTATCTATGCGAAAATTATCCTAGAGTTACCCTATTTTCTAGATTCAAAAATAGGAGCATTGTTATATTTTTTTTACTTTATTTTCTCTTATAATGATTATTATTTTTTCACTCTCCTAACAAATTTAATATTGTTTTAATCCAAAGTTATTAAATTCAATAATATTAATATTAGGGTTACTAATGTTTTTTTTCATGGTATTAATAATAATTTAGTCCATGGTATTTGGCCCTTAGACTTCATATAAATAAAAGCTCTTTTTTTAGTGTTGGTAAATATAAATAAATTTATGGAGTAAATATAGAAATATGTTTTATTTATTTACCATGCCTCTTTTATTTACTATGTTATTTGACCCATAAGTTTGGTATATAATTTGATGTTGATTTCTAATCCTATTTGATATATTTTTATTTATATACCACACCTCTAGCTCCTTAATATTTTTATTTGTTTACCATATCTCTAGTTCATTTATATTTTTATTTATTTACAATACCCAAAAAAGATTTTATCTATTTAGCATACCTTTACTTTATTTATATTTTTATTTATTTACTATACTTTTTTATAGTATTAGTAAGCCTATTAATATTTTAAATTTATATTGTGTTTGTACATAATAATAATTAGATTGATTTTTAAATAAGACTCACATTAGATTAACAATGTTAAATGTCAAACGTTACATGCTAAATGTTTATGTTTAAGTTTTTAAGTGAGATGTACCCCATATCTATCGGCTCAATAAAAAATGTTGAATGTTAAACATTACTATTTAAGTTTAAGTTTTTACCTGACATGAGTTCCAGCTCGGTAAATGTTAAACCTCATATGTATCCCCATACTGAGTCGTAGAGCGCGCTAGATCAAAAACATTAAATGTTAAACATTACCATTTAAGTTTAGGAAAAATGCTAAACCTGAGATGTATCTCCATACTGAGTTGTAGAGAACGATCCCCATATTGAGTTGTACAGCGCCCCATATTGACTCGTAGAGCGCGATGGATCAAAAATATTAAATGTTAAACATTATCATTTAAATGTTAAATCTCATATGTATCCTCATACACGGTTGTAAAACGCACTAGATCAAAAATATTAAATGCTAAACATTACCATTTAACTTTAAGAAAAATGTTAAACCTAAAATGTATCCCCATATTATATTGTAGAGCGTGATCCCCTATTAAATTATAAAACACGATCCATAAAAAATATTAAATACTAAACATTACCATTTAAATTTAATTTTTTAAATAAAATCTACCGAATACTCGATTGTAGATAGTCTCTACTTGATTGTTGAGCATCTCTCCTGAAAATTAATTATTAATATTTTTTTTCCTACCCTATTTTTAATTAAATCGCAGTTTTATTTTTTAAACTCTCCCTGTCCCCACTCTGTGTAAAATCTTTTCAATGAAATGTAATTTTGATCCCAATCTAATTTACTCGAGATGCGTGTTTGGCAGGTGTCCTTCTCAACTATATTATTATTACTCAATCCACCACGGACACAGTGTTTCTCTCGATTGGATATATCTTGGGTGCCCTCTCCATTCGTCTCTGAGGCATCCTTCAACTTATATATTGGAGACCTTGTAATCGCACACAACACCATATCGACGTCCATTGCCTTAACCCCTCTGCGTCGTCATCTATTGCAGAGACCTCCACAATATTCACCTCCTTCTCTCCTCCGCAATAGAGCCACCAATGAGGATTCGAAACTGGCACAGATCTTCCCCTTTTGTGTTTACTTTTCCTGATGCTCCATCAACTGTTGAACCCTCTTTTTCTGATGCCCTAATCTCCAATACTCTGGAAGTTCTCCTCATGAAATCGTTAATAGAGTCGAGTGCAGTTCCAATAGAGTCAAACCACCAGCACCATTATATCGAGTCGCAATCCAATCTCCCCACCACGAATCCAGACATGGCGGGCATGTTGAAGCCAAACGATAATGGGCGATTGCTCAGATTCAGCCGAGTTAATGAAAACTCCACCATTCCCTGCAATACCCAACAAGGAGGATGCGGAGGAGTTAGAAAAACTTAGGGTTTGCACAGTAAACAAATCTCCATGGGATGTTTCCTCATTTGTCCAAGATTTCCTCGCAAAACCCACCAGTGAACCAAACCAGGAATCGATGCAAAACAATAGCAACAACGAGAGGAATAAAAAAGAGAAGGTCAAGGGGCCATTGATACCAAATCCTGTCAGTCCTACAAAGGTAATAGCAGAGGAAAGGCATCAGTTATATGATAGTTTTGGTTTAGGGTTTGGGGTTTGGGGTATATGATAGTTTTGGTTTAGGGATTAGGGAAGAGTGTGTGTGTGTGCATTTTAAATATGCCCCTTGGTTAGGGTATGGGTTGTGTGACCTAGTCTCATACAACACAGAACAATATCTTCTTTCACAATTACTGTATATTTTATAGGTTTAACTTTTTTTAGAAATATTCATCAGTGGCCCACATGAATCAAATCAAATTCAGCATAGTGCTGAATAGGTTTTTGTATGGCTGTGCAACTGTGTTTACTCAGGTTCAGGTTCATGTGGAGGACAATGATGATTTTACATTGCACATCATGGTTCATGGTATTAAAATTGGACAGAGAAGACATTGCACACAGGAATAACAAACAATAATTATTTTCTATATAATAATCAAATGAATATATCACAATTTATAGTGCTGTTGAGATCGAACTAATTCCACTCTTGAAGGGAGAATTTGAGAGAATCTCTCAACATCCTCCAACAAACCAAACCAATCCCTAATCTGTAGTATGCATCATAAATGAGGCATTATCTCAAACACCCCCCCTTAATGCCTACATTACAGAAATGGAGAACACACTAATTTAATACAAACATTTGTCTGCCCTGGTCTTCATTAACATTTGTACCCACTCTGAGATCTCATAGACAATGCTCTTTTCTCCACCATTTTCGAGCTACCATTCATCCCATTTAAAATACATTTGTTTCTGACCAGCAATGTTGAATTTGTAAGATCAAAGATTCTTGAAACCCCCGAAGAAGAGTCTTGACACTGAACTATCCTATGGAAATATTTTCATCTTTGAAATAACCCCAAAGAATAAATTTCAACAGTCTATAGAAAAATATTCTAAGTACAAAATATGATCAGCGATCAATACTACAAAGTGACCTTTATACACAAGGATCTCATTGTATAACCTGTAACCGATGCTCTTGAAGCCCGAAGCACAACAAGTTCCATCAACGTATAACAAATTCACACAATCAAATTAGCCAATTGTTCTCTCAGCACCGAAGAACGTCGAGAACGACTAATTTAAATAATGCTAATTCGTTCAATAATTGGTTCTGCACTACAAAACTCTCACAACAATAAACCCACAAAATCCAACGTAAATAAAACAAATAGCATGACCAGCAACAACTGTGTCGACTTTCTCCGCATTCCTTGCCTTTTGAAGTTGAATGCGTTTTGTCACCACAGAACTACGGAATCCCGATATTTTACACCACACATTGTAAAGTGAATTCTGTGCTTGATGCACAACCTCTCCGCATGCATTAATAAAGCACCATTGCATCCATCGATTCTGACAAGTCGATCTGCTTTCTTGAAGAAGTGTTGGGACTCACTTTTCTGTTTTACCCAAACTTGGCAGCTCTCCCCGCGATGCCCGCTTCCAACACGTCTGTAACTGTCAGGAGACCGCCAGGAAGGCCATAGTTATTTGAATATCATTGCATCCGGAAATTAGCTTCATTGAGTCGAGGCCTCCAGAAATTTTGTTAAACTCCATTCGCCTATTATCATATGAGTGATTCTTCACCGACTGCGCATTCGTTATGTTTGGATGTGGACACACCTTGTGCTTAAAAGTTGAAGCCGTTCAGAGCAAAAATTTCATCAAATCAGAAAATATTTGCCCTTGACTGCATGGGTACGATGAAATCCTCAGATTAGTGCTACACAATATACAACTGCGTGTCCAGAGGTTATATTGCCACCAGGAGGCTGCACCCATACTCGTTTTTTGGATATCTACTGCATAGCTAAGGCGTAGTGGCTCGCGTGAATCTTCTCTCACAACACATCGAGCCATTTCCTTTACTTGATTATGCATTATAATTTTTGGACTGCGCTTCCTTAAAATTTGTGAAACTACCTCATCATGAGAGTCCACGTCGTTCTTGAAACTTATGAGGTAAGTTTTACAGAGCCTTCCGAGGTAGTAGCGAGAGTGCTCCAAATATTCTAATCCCTCTAGCACTTTAACAACCAGTTCTAGGTGTTCTCCCATGAAGAAATAAGCCACGTCCAAAAGCATCCTTTGCTCTTCGCTGCGCATATCTTTGCAACTCTAGGGATACCCTCCCTCATGCGGGCTTTGTTTGAAAATAGTAAGCAGCTTTAAAACAGTTGGCTTCCACTCTACTGCGTCTCTTAATCTTTGTCCAAATCGCCGCTTAACAACAAGAACAGTAAACTTACAAAAATCTCTAACAAATAAAATAATTTCCTACATTCACATGCACTAATCCTATTTATTTACATAAGATTATGATTGATGGCTCTCACATCTTCCTGGCCATCCCGTGAGGGATTTAAGACAGTAGGGCCTCTGATACCATATTAAAATTGGATAGAGAAGACATTGCACATGGGAATAACAAACAATAATTATTCTCTATATAATAATCAAATGAATATATCACAATTTATAGTGTTGTTGAGATCCAACTAATTCCACTCTTGAAGGGAGAAGTTGAGAGAATCTCTCAACATCCTCCAACAAACCAAACCAATCCCTAATCCATAGTATGCATCATAAATGAGGCATTATCTCAAACAAACAAAACTGAGATTGGCAGGTAATAGTTTATCTCTATTACTGGCAGTAACCATGTCAGAGCATTGTCATTACACAGTTTCATGTTTTTTTTTTTTCTCATAGAATATAAGAATATAACTCAAAGGAACAAGAGACTTTGTTCATAAATCTAGCTTCTTGCCATATACTGAAAAAGTAGTGAACCCTTGTATGAATTCGTGACTCTAAATCATGGTCACTTGACAGTAATCCACCAGCTAGAAATTAGGGCATGGAATAAGCTGTTCTTAACAGTTAGTTGTGTCTTGTAATTTTTATTTATGGTAATAGTTTGGCTGACATGGCTGCGCTGTATTTGATTTTATTGTTGTCAAGACTGGAGTACAAACGTGAAGCAGGTATGCCACTGTTATCCAGCATTAATGCAAATCCATGGTACACCATTGCTTCTTATTCTGTAACTTAAGTAATATAATTCGTTGGTTTATCTTATTTTTCAGCTGTGGAAACAAATAAATTATCTTGTGGGAAGATGTCACAAGTAACAGAAGAAGAGCAGACGCTTGAATCAGAACTGCTGATAGTATTTTCAGAAGAAGTTGTTGGTTTGACAGTGAGAGAAGCTGGGTCCAAGCTTAAGCTAAGGAATGTCAAGAACATAATTTCAGAAGGTCTTCCTCTGACAGTACAGGTGAGGAGGGCCATGCTTAACAGTCCATATTTTATACAGTTGGACGATGGAAAGTTTGCATTGTGGGAAAATTTTCACAACAGTAGAGTGGGCAGCTTAGATAAAAAAGAGAGAACGAGTTTGGAAATTGAGAAAATAACGGGCACCCAAAAACTTGACAGAGAAGAGAAAGCTGCAAGAGAATTAGGTCTAGAGCTTACAGTTCCCAAAATAATGATAACCAAAGAAAAGAGGAGTCAAAGAGTAAGGGTCGATGAGAAAGAAGAGATTGGCTCTTGCAAAGAAGATGGTAAAAGGAGGAAGCAGAAAGTTGAGCATAGATCATATGATTCAGTCTACAGTGGGAATAATGTCGACAGCAATAATTACAGTTGGGATAAAGATGCAGTAGTCTCCTCTGATTCTCAATGTTATAACAGTCAAAGTATGTCAGATGGTAATGGTGAGGCGAGTCAAAATGTTCTTCCCCCTTGGGACGAGGACGAGGACGAGAGATATAGAGCTGTTGTTTATACTTTATTTTCACGGTTCAGTAGAAATATTGGGATTTAGAAAGAGCTTCATCCTACCTACTTACCGAGGAATTCCAATATCGAGCTAGGGGAAAGTCTCTGCACTTATGAATAATGAATAATAGTGATTGCCCATAGAAAAATTTCAAAATAAGTTGTTATGCACACCATGCATCCATGCATGTTTTGATGGATGATCAATGATATCTTTTCAATACACTTCCTAATTTGTTCTAGTAAATTAATTGTCCGTAAATTGGGATTGAAATACAATTATTTTTCTGTAAATTATGCTTGATTTTACACAGGGAAAGCAAACTAACCCAGTCTTAAAACTTACAACACCTCATGTCTAAAAAAATATTAGATTAGATTTTAGGTTTAATATAAAAAATCATAAAAAATTATTTTTTAAAACTTCAAACTCATTAAAGCACAATCTATTTGTGAATTGTCAAATGTTACATCAACTTGTAATAAATAAAAAATTGAAGTAAATTGACATCATAGTTAAATATGTAATTTGTCTGAAGTATATTTATTAAAGTAAAAAATAATTAATCTTTTTACACAAAGAAGTTATAAGTTATACAATATGTGATGTGATGTTGTTATTTTCAAAAGGAGCTATACAACCCATGATATTGTCATTGCTTCTTTACACAACCTAGTATATGAAAGTGATGTTGTCACTTAATATTACATTAAAAAAACAAACTAGGAACACACACACACACAAACACACACACACACATATATGAGAAGTTCAATATATGAGAGTGATTTTGTCACATAAGTTTAAATTAAAAAAATTTAATATTCAAGAAAACAAAAAGAATATAAAATTTGTAACTAAATAAACAAAAATAAATTCTTATTACCTCTGATATGTTGTATGAAGAATTACTTAAATTGACATCATAGTTAAAATGTGTGGGAGAAAGAAATCCAGATAGACCCGGAAGACAATGAGGCAGAGGCAGATATTCTGGATTTTATTACAGATCCGGGAAATACCAGAGGCCATCTCACTCTGTTTAACCAGACTATCCATACTTACTGGATAGTTAAATGTTTAATAGCAAAAGCAATTCAGGGTATTCAACATGTTCCAGCCAAGACAGCCCCTGCTAAGTCAGACCCCAGTACTCAAGCTCTTCTTTTAGAAATTCAAGATCAACAACAGCATATAAAGATAACCCAATACCAAGCAGTAGACCGAGTCAGTAGGCTAGACGATAAAGTGGGCCGCATGGAGAAGACCCTGCAGAAGATCCTCCAACAGCTTCAACAAGCTGAAATGCCTGGGACTAATATCAAAGACCCTGCACCAGTCTCTTCTTCAGAAGGCTAGGTGTTTCTTGTTTTATTTATTTTTTATTATGTATGCATGATATAGTTACATATGAACTTTCTATATATGTTATGAATGTACAGAAAGCAGTAGTAAGGCAGCTAGCACAAGAGACTTTTAGACGCAGAAAACAATTTCAATTTTGGGATGCTGTTTATGCTTTTAGATGGCCAACAGACCTGGTTTCCTTCGGGCAGGCTGAGGTCAAAGACATAATATTATATTTTGTAGCCCGTCACTCAGATATAAATAGAAAATAGTATGGTCCCACCGAATTTACAAAAAAAAAATGTGTTTCTACCAGGAAATTTGTATCAAAGTAAAGAAAATAATAATATTTCACATATGTAAATTAAGTCTTTTTTTTGAGTTAAAATTAAGTAAATTTTTGTGCGTTAAATTTTATTAAAGTAAGAAACAATATAATTATTTTTAATATGAAGAAAATGGTAAAATACTTAGAAAATTTTTATATGAAATAAAATTTATCTAAACAAAAAAAATTAATAAATATTTTAAATATTTTAGCTATATAAATTAAATAAATTGTACTTAGAATTGGCTACATTCTCATCATCTAGACAACAAAGTTTACTTCCTACACTATAAAGCCATATAGCCATAACTACTCTCTTACCATGATCCATAATCAACTGAATACACAGAAGCGTTATCTTGAGTTCCCCTAGGTGTGCGGAAACAATTGATTCAAATCATATCTCGGACTTCTTAGAGGTTTCATTCAAGCATGTCTACACACCGAGCAAAATAGCTAGGCAAATATGCTTTTCAAACTTGGTCAATAAAATTGCTTTAAAAGTAAAAAAAATTAAAAAATGAGTATTTTTAAAATATAAATTATTTAACTTGTTATGATAATTCAACAAGTAAAAATTAATAGGTATTTTATATATGTGTAAATTATACAATTTATAAAAGTTTTTGTGTCAAGTAAAATAAAATGTTTAATGATAATAATATTTTAAATAAAAAATAATGCTTTAATAAATTATATATATATTATTGTTAAAATGTGTTTGTATGAGAAAATTTTATCAAAGTAAATAATAATAAGTATTTAAGATATATAAAAAATTAAGATTATTATTAGAAATATAAGTGTATATTTTAATTGAACTTAAACTATTCAAATCTGTAAATAATAATCCTTCGTAATAAAAGAGGAAAGTGTAACACTTCTAATGAAAAAGAGTGAAGAGGGTTTATGACACGAAGTTGTCCAAGTTGAACTCAAATTACTAAAGATGTATTCTTGATCTCCAAGCTCTACAAGAAATGTGAAGTGGATTTAGGGTTTGGAGGTTATACACAAGTTTTTATATAACTAGTTACATAAAAGTTGTTATATAACTAATTTAGATTTATCTTAACTCGGGATCTATCAACTGTTGAGAGAGACAAAATATATAGAGGTGTAAACCTTCTTTTTGAGTGGAAAATTTGATGAAAGGTTTGCACCTAGAAACATTTGATCCCTCTCAACCCTTGATAGATCCCGAGTTAAGATAGATCTAGGGTGTTTTTTTAAACATTTAGAAATAGATTATTGAAATCACTTTGTTTCAGAGTCCCGCAAGGTTTGACCCAGGGCAGAAATTAAATCATTCTAATTTGGTGGTGTTTCGCTCAACACATAAGTTAAATCATTGTAATTTGGTGGTATTTCGGTCAAGGCAAAAATTAAATAATTATAATTTGCATCATTCTAATTTGGTGGTAAGAGTGATTCATTACACACGATGACATCCATGGACTCGAAGTAGATGCCAAGGTAAAAAAAAAAAAAGGGAGAAAAAAATAAAATGCATGAGCAAACAAAATCAAACCTAAAAATCTATCGCACTTTGTACTATGAAATCATTTCCCACAAATATTATTATTTTCCACTTGGCAAGATCCCCGAAATCCTTTCCCACAAATCCTTTCCCACAAATATTATCTTCCACTTGGCACAACCCTCAAAATACTCTATGAGAAATATTATTTCACTCTTGCTTCCTCACAAATTCATTTCGACACTTTATTTGTGTTAAATTTATATTAGGGAGGGAATTGGTTTTTCATTAGGGTAGACATTAGATTAATTAGATTAAATTTTAAATGTTAAATGTTAAACATTACTTTTACTTTTACATTTATGTTTAAGTTTACTTGAGATAGTCAATGCATGTAGTGTACTCAAATACAAATCTCCGCGATCCAGATTTATTAAATTTAATAATAATAATATTATAATATATTAAATCGTTCTAATTTGGTGGTGTTTCACCCAACTCAGAAATTAAATCATTCTAATTTGGCGCAGAAATTAAATCATTCTAATTTAATGGTAAGAGTGAATCATTACACATGATGGCATCCATGGATTCAAAGTATATGAAAAGGTAAAAACAAAAAGGTAGAAAAAAAAATAGAGTAGTAGTACGTACTATGAAATCATTTTACCACAAATATTATTTTTCACTTAGCTCTCGGAATCGTTTGTCACAAATATTATTTCACTCTTCCCAGCTACTATGAAATCCTTTCCCACAAATACTATTTTCCACTCCCCTCTAGAAATCCTTTCTCACAAATATTATTTCACTTTTAGTAGGTACTATGAAATCCTTTCCCACAAATATTATTTTCCACTTTGCTCCCGAAATCCTTTCTCATAAATATTATTTCACTCTTAGGACTCTCAGAGATGCTTCCCCACAAATATAATTGGAATCTTTATTTGTGTTAAATTTATATATTTAGGGAGAGAATTGATTTTTCATAAGGGCGGACATTAGATTAATTGGATTAAATTTTAAATGTTAAATGTTAAACATTAATTTTACATTTACATTTTGTGTTTAAGTCAAATCAGTCCTCAAATTAGTCACCCAGTCAACTCAAAGTCAACCCCAAAAAATTCAACACAATCCAGAAAAAGTCAACACAGGGAAGCGACAATAAAGTCAACGCAGCTCCAACTTCAGTCAACCTTTTGACCTCGATTTTTGTGCCGATAAGTACGGCCTTCAAAAATCAAACTTTCCACCAAATTTCAGCCAATTTGGACCATGCGTTGACCAAAGTCAACGCTGGTCAAACTTGCCTAGAAACCCTAACCACAGAAAATTTGTTGCAACAAATTTCATCCTTTGTAGATTTCGTCCTTCTTCTCACGTGGGCGTTGAAACTGCTTCTCAGATGCTCGTATATAATCAGAGGAGAAGATGTGTGATGTTGAGTGAGTGAAATGCTCTCCAAGGTTGACTGTATTTATATCCATCATTGAGGTGTGTGACACATCTGCTGGGGGTGTAAAAGCTTAAGGCCAACTTGCACTTAAATTTATTATAAATAATAAATTCAAAATTAATGTTCTGCTCATTAGATTAAAATCAATTTTATATCAATTTTACACCTCTCTGAAAGAGGAATCCAATACAAATATTGAAATCTTTATCTGAGCATCACAAGATGGAGTTTGGACCTAGTTTTTCAAATTCAACACTCCCCCTCAGCTAGGGAGAACTCCATCCACCAGTGCAATCAAACATCGTGCGTCATCCCGCCGTAACTTGCTTTGCTGGCCTCTTTATTTCAGAACAGAAGTGGGTCAGTCACAGAGACATCATCCCCCGACTGAAAAATTCAGCCCAGAGGTCTGAAACCTCTATCGGACTCACAAAGAGTCTCCAACCAACCCGAAATTGGTTCATCTGACCCGAACTTAGGCGGAGGTCCGATACCTCACTAGACTTGATCCCAGATCAAGTGGTTGGACCGTGCCATCCTAGATAGAGAGTACGACAATCTCTGATGCGTCCATCAGTCTTTGCTACTGGTCTCTAGCTTTTCCCACCTCGTGTGACTGATAGGGAGGTACTTCCCCATGAGCCCCAGGAACTCAATGGGTAGGATGGAATCAGGCACAGATAATGAGAGGTGAACCAATTCAATAATCACAATGGTGTGGTCCAAGCACACCAACAAGGTTTGGCAAGCCTAGCCTTGTGGTTGCTCATAGCTCCGAGAAGCTGTCCCTAAAACCCCCCAAATCTCCTTGAGCTCATCGTCCAATAGGACACACATCATAGGGTCATTCCACGATACCAAGTCTCTCATGGAAGGTTAGGAACTTGACCTTCCCTAGGGGCTTAGTGAGAATATCCATGACTTGCTCATTGGACTTCCTGAGTTGGAGCATACACAGGCGCCTGCGGCCCTTCCCCTTATAGGATGAAATGATCGCAGTATCAACCATTGCCCAGATGAATCTGTGAACTGCAAATTCTAGGTCAAGCCGAATCCCTCGGTTATCACCCAGTCTCTGCATTAATCTATCTGCTTTGTATCCAAACAACTCACTAAAAGAGCTTTCTCAAGAGCTTTCGTGTTAAAATTGGACAAGCTGAGTCCAAGCTCAGTTGTCTTTTTTACTCGCCTCTGAAAGTCGATATTTTTATGGGATTCCTCCTCTAGAAGTGTGGGTCCTCAAGATCATCTAGATCGGATGAGCAAACATGTACTTTGAATTTATTCCACTTATGTGCTAGGTCAGCCTGGAATAAAATATAGACTTAAATGTCTTAAAGGACGTGTCACACACCCCCAAATATTCATATATATTGGAGAGACTTAGAGTTCATTTGACACACATTGGTGTGGAGGAATTCTCTCTCTTTGATAGCGTTGGAGCTGCGTAATATATGGACTATTCTTTGTTTGGGTTGTTCTGGGGTTATGTGTGACACGCTTGTCTGAATGACCTATTGGAGACTTTGCTGGTAGAAGCATCCTACTGATCGCCGTAACGCCACCACTCTTCATCTCTATTTTGGCTTGTCTTCTCTCGATCTATTAGTATGTTCTATACTAACAGTGCTATTTCATCTGAGAAATGGCATAGAACATCTGTGATGTAGTATCGGAGGCAAGGAGAAGACGAACACCAATTTGATTATGATTTAAAGTTACTTGCACCATGTTTGGTGAATTGCATGTTGATTAAGGACTGTCTTATGGGCGGCCTATCTCTAACAGAGAATGCCGCAAGCCTCTTTAATGCTTTCCTCAGAAAACAAAGGGGGCATTAAGGAGTAATCGATCTCAAACACAAGCTGTTGTAAAAGCATTAAGGAGTAATCGAGCTCAAACACAACTCAGGAATTCTTGAAGCAAGGCTAACACTGAGTGGGCTATGATCTGCATAACATATTTTTCTCTGGTTGTTCCTGGTCTATTTGTAATGGCAAGTGAAAGCCAAAATAAAATAAATAAAAATAACAATCGATCGAACGGAATGTATGAGTCAACTCGGTCGTTGAATGTAGTCCCACAGAGCTATTACGCTGTCTAGACGACAGTTGGGTGTATTCGGAAAGTCCCACAGAGCTATTACGCTGTATAGACGGCAACTAGGTATAATCGGAAACAACCTCAAACGCTTTAAATTGTGTTTTAAAGTCGGAAAAATTGCAGTGTTGCATTGTTGTATTTGCCACTGCACGATTTTGGCCGGAAGAAAATATCGGAAAGAGGATGCTTATCCCACGCCGAAGAGGAGTTTCACGCTCAGAACAATCAATTTCTTCCGATAGATAGTCTCTTAAAATTGTATCGAATGCCTGGTTGCAGCATCCGAGTCGTATAGATTCTTAACAATGCCAATGCCAGCAATATCGTCTTTTCTACACGCTTCCCGGTAGTAGAAAGGCAATGGCGCATTGCCTGTAAAGAAAAAAAAATATAGTTTTCCAGACGGAGAAAACAGGGAATTATGTGGAGTGTTTTATACCTTTGATATGGCCGACGTTTGCAGTCGAATGGTAGAAACCACGATTGAACCATAAGGCACCGATGACCGCACGTCTGGAATTTCCTCTCAAAATATCGACGAAGAAGAGGAATACAACAGCAGTCAGAATGTTAGTTGGTGGAGCACAGGGACCCGCTTATTGGTGTGAATGAAGCCCTTGCCGGAGACCCAGAAAATGATGTCGTCCGAATTTTTTTTCTGATGTCTCTATTTACTTGAAACTGCGGCCTTGACTATAACTCTGATTGTTTTCGTGAGCAAGGTTGGATTAGCATTAGCGATGAATTCATCCTCGTCTTCATTGTCGGTAAAGGATGCCTCTGTCCTGCAGCTGGCCATGGCGGCCTTGCTGGGGGCCTCCGTGATGGCTGTCTCTACCTTTTACATTCTCAAACGGAATGTTGATCAAATCCTCCAACTGACTCTGAACTCCCGCAGGGAGAAATCAATTGATGACTAGGATGGAACCCTCGAACAGCAACCCCAACGAATATGAAGACAACGACAAAGTTGGATTAGCATTAGCGGAGGGATCCGCGAATGCGATCGTAAATCTTCTCTCGACGTCTGGAGTCGTCAACCTTTGCCACAGATGAAGTATATGGTTCGCTATGTATTTTCATTCGAGCGCCTTCCGGCGTGGATTTGTCCTGTGCTTCAGTCGGAGAAGGGATTTTATAATCTGAAGACTGCCCTGCTTTATTTAAAGGCCGATTGAAGGAGGACGTCCATGGGGAAGGATTTCAGATGAAATGAAATTGAGGTTTAAGAAAGGTTCCCGGTCTCATTTCAAGAAATGGGCGTCTTCTCTGCATAGTTTGCACGGTAGCTATGACAAAAGGAGGCTTGAGGATCCATCGATTGGGGTCATTTGTTTTGCCATCGAGCAGTTTCGTTGTGCCTGCTACATGGTCCCTTCTACTACTAAGGCCTTTGTACAGGTTTATATTACGAGCTTTCAGTTATTGGCTAGTAGGCCGCTTTCAATTTCGTATCATATCTGTTCATGAAGGCAACATTGAAGGGCTGTTACTTTGAACAGTAATCACTGTATCTTGAGCTAGATTGGGATCACTATGATACCCTATTTAAAATCAGAAATATGAGAACTGTTGAGAAACAAGGCCAAGTATCAACGGATGATTTGAGATAAAGAAAAGCCTATTTTGATGGAGCTGTTAGGTGAAAATCAGATATGTGGACGTAAAACATGACAGCATGGAAATGTTTGGGGCTGAAATGTGCCCAGTCTTCATTATAATTTTTTTTTTTTTACCACAGATCTCTAAAACCTCACAAAATTTTTCCGCAGAGAATTAAGAAAGACTGTTTAAAGTCTGTTTTCGTGAGCCAAGTCCCTTGGACAAGAGGCCGAGCATTCTAGGAGGAATTTTGGGTTTACTTCTCTTTCTGTTGCAAGTCTGAAGCTGAGCACCGACATCATGGATGTTTTTTATGTAAGACTATGGCATGGGACCCCTCTTCTAGGTAAGCCACATTCCATGGCTACCTATCTCAGGCAGACCACAAGCATTGACTTGCTAATCAGAGGACTGTGATAGTTGTTATCTGCTGAGGTAGAATGAAGACTTGTTTTGATAAGGGTAGAGTTTGTTCGAGGGCTGAAATGAAAAACAGTTGCAGCAAAAGGAAGCATAATGGGTCAGGACTATGATGGTTGAGGAAACTACAGCAGATTTCCTCGGAATATCAGGACTTCTAACAAGCTGAGGCGTGTTGATATATTCTCCCTGTTGGACAGTGACATAGATAGACACCTATGTAGCAGTCAGCATGAGACATTAGCAGTCTCACTGGAGCATAATGGTAAAATGTGTTTCGATAGCTTTCAGACACATTATTGGAATCTTGAACCATGATCAGCAAATCCTGTTGGATGGCTTTGACTGTGGAAGATTAAGTCCCCCTTTCCAAGTTGGTGTCTGGGATGCCCTCAATTGACATAAATGTATTCTCTCACAAGAGAAGCTGGAATTAAGAGGGAGAATTCAATTCTATATGCTCCTGAACAGATACCTTTGTTGAACAAAAGAAAATCCTCATGGTTCAGGGACATATGGCTTCAGAGGGGAAAATTCCGAAGGAAAACCAAGAAGCCACATAAAAATAACAGGGTATCTAGCAGCCATGAGTACTATTGTACAATCTGACCTTGGATCCTTTGAGGAAGTCATAAATAATCAAGTCTGGAAGGATGCTATGCGCAAAGAGTATGAGTCCATTATGAAGAATGATGTCTGGGATGTGGTCCCAAGACCATAGGACAAAGAAGTTGTCACCTCGAAATGGCTCTACAAGATCAAGCATGGATCTGATAGAAGTGTTGAAAATTTCAATGCAAGATTCGTTGCCTATGAGGAAGGTATAGACTATGATGACATATTTTCTCCTGTGGCCCGATATACCACAATTCGATCTATTATAGCCCTTGCTGCTACGCAAGGATGGAGTCTTCATCAGATGATGTGAAGATCACACTTTCTGCATGGTGTAATAAAGGAAGAGATATATGTGGAGCAACCTCTGGGGTTGGAAGTCCAGGATCGGGACACCCATGTCTACAGGTTGAAGAAAGCCCTCTATGGGCTGAAACAAGCACCTTGAGCTTGGTACGAGAGGATAGATAGCCACCTGATGAAGTTGGGCTTCACTCGTAGTATTGCTGATCTGAACCTTCACTGCAAGGTTAATAGAAAGAAGCCTCTCACTCTAGTGCTGTATATGGATGACCTCTTCTTGATAGGTGCTGACCCTCTTATTCATCAGTGCAAGAGGGAGCTCGCTGCTGAGTTCGAGATGAAGGACCTAGGATGAATGTCTAGGCCTAAAGGTCTAGCAGAGACCTGGCGAGATTTTCCTTTCTTAAGGAAAATACATTATAAAGTTTCTGGTATGATGGACTATAATTCCATGGAACTCAACTTTAAGAAGTTGAGTAGCAGCATTTCTGGGCCCGTCCTACTAAGTATCGTCAATTCATAGGGACCCCGATGTTCTTAATGAACACATGTTCGGACGTATTTTGTGCAGTGAACACTTTGAGTCAACACATGGTTGATCATAACATTCACTGGGTTGGTGCCAAGAAACTCTTGACATATATCTGAGGCACGATAGACCATGGGCTGAGATACACTGTCGGGAGTATGACACTCCAGGGATATACTGATGTCGATTGGGCTGGCAGTGTGGTGGATCACAAAAGAACATCTAGATGCTACTTCACATGTAGATCTGCTTCGGGCAGGAATCTAAAGTTGGTAGCCTTGAGCACCGCTGAGGTCGAATACATTGTAACATGTATGGCCTGTTGTGAAGTCACTTGGTTGCGGAAGCTCTTCTGTGAGTTGTTCGAGCATGTGCTAGATGCCACCGTTATCCTTTGTGATAACCAGAGGGGGATTCATTTGTCATAGAATCCCAAGTTCCACGATTGATCCAAGCATGTTGGTGGCTGGTACCACTTTATCTGGGATATGGTACAGCGAGGCGCTGTAAGGCTCGATCATATAGGAACTGATGAGCAGGTTGCGGATATTCTCACAATGCCCTTGGGGAAGGTCATGTTCATAACCTTCCGTGAGAATCTTGGTATCGTGGAACGATCCTATTCTGAGGGTCCTGTTGGACGATGAGCTCTGGGAGCTCTGGGGGGCTTTGGGGACAGCTTCTCAGAGCTATGAGCAACAACAAGGCTAGGCTTGCCGAACCTTGTTGGTGTGCTTGGACCCCACCGTTATGATTATTGAGTTGGTTATGATTATTGATTTTTCATAAGGGCGGACATTAGATTAATTGGATTAAATTTTAAATGTTAAATGTTAAACATTACTTTTACATTTACATTTTGTGTTTAAGTCAAATCAGTCCTCAAATTAGTCACCTAGTCAACTCAAAGTCAACCCCAGAAAAGTCAACGCAGTCCAGAAAAAGTCAACACAGGGCAGCGACAATAAAGTCAACGCAACTCCAACTTCAGTCAACCTTTTGACCTCGATTTTTGTGCCAATGAGTACGACCTTCAAAAATCGAACTTTCCACCAAATTTCAGCCAATTCGGACCATGCGTTGACCAAAGTCAACACTGGTCAAACTTTCCTAGAAACCCTAACCACAGAAAATTTGCTGCAGCAAATTTCATCCTTTTTGCTGCAGTAGATTTCATCCTTCTTCTCACGTGAGAGATGAAACTTCTTCTCAGATGCTCATATCTAATCAGAGGAGAAGATGTGTGATGTTGAGTGAGTGAAATTCTCTCCAAGGTTGACTGTATTTATATCCATCATTGAGGAGTGTGACACATCTACTGGGGGTGTAAAACCTTAAGGTCGACTCACACTTAAATTTATTATAAATAATAAATTCAAAATAAATGTTCTGCTCATTAGATTAAAATCAATTTTATATCGATTTTACACCTCTCTGAAAGAGGAATCCAATACAAATATTGAAATCTTCATCTGAGCATCACAAGATGTAGTTTGGACCTAGTTGTCCAAATTTAACACTCCCCCTCAACTAGGGAGAACTCCATCCACCAGTGCAATCAAACATCATGCGTCATCCTGCCGTAACTTGCTTTGCTGGCCTCTTTATTCCAGAACAGAAGTGGGTCAGTCACAAAGACATCATCCCCCGACTGACAAATTCAGCCCAAAGGTCTGAAACCTCTATCGGACTCACAAAGAGTCTCCAACCAACCCGAAGTTGGTTCATCTGACCCGAAGTCAGGCGAAGGTCTGAGACCTCACATTCTTCGTGCATAGAATTCTTCCAGACTCGATGCTTTACGGCTTCCTCAAAAGATCCAGGTTCAGATTGTACAATAGTACTCATGGCAGCCAGATAACCTTGGTATCTACATGACTTCTTGCTTTCCCAGAATGTCCCCCTCAGGGCAGCATGTCCCTCAGCATCTTCGAGAGTGTCCCTGAGCCATGATGGTCTCTTTCTCAGTGAAGGAGATGGATCGATTGGGTCCATTGGTCCTTCAACATCAGGCATTGTCTCATCCTACGGTTCTTCTTGATTTCTAGGCCTTGCTTCATGATTTTCCTCAGATCTCAGAAGATCTACTACTTTCTTCACGGAAGCATCTTCGTCAAAAGTGACATCATGGCATATCTCTACTTCGCTTTGACCAGGTACATAGACTCTATACGCCTTAGAAGTTTCGTTGTAGCCCACAAACATTCCTTTCTTCCCAGAAGCATCCAGCTTACTTCTTTTTTCTTTTGGCACATGAAAATAAACAGGACATCCCAAAATTCTAAAATGTAAGACGTCAGGTTTCTAACCAGTGAAAACCTCTATGGGAGTTTTAGAGTCTAGGGCCGAATGAGGGCATCGGTTTTGAATGTATACAGCAGTATTCGCAGCTTCTCCCCACAGAAACTTTGGTAGACCCTGGTCAGATAGCATGGCACGGGCAGCTTCCACAATGGTCATGTTCTTTCGTTCAGCAACGCCATTCTGCTCAAGAGTATAGGCAGTAGTAGTTTCCCTCTTAATGCCAGCTTCTATACAAAAGTCCTTGAACTCATTTGACTCATATTCAATGCCATTGTCGGTCCTCAAAATCTTGATCTTCTTCCCTGTCATATTTTCCACCAAGGCTTTGAAGGTACAGAACCACATGAAAGCCTCATCCTTCTTCTTCATAAAGTATATCCAGGTTTTGCGGGAGAAGTCATCAGTGAATGTCATATAGTAATAACATCCTCCCAAGGATGTCACGGGTAGCATACCAGATAGATAAGAATGGACCAGTTGCAAAATATCAGATGTCTTTGTGACACTTGAGGGGAAAGGTCCCTTTATATGCTTTCCTTCGGAAAAACCCTTACATACACCTTCATGATTATTTCCAAAATCGGGCATCCCTATCACCACCTTCCTTGCTTCGGGAAGCGCCTTGTAATGAAGGTGTCCAAACCTCCAGTGAGATATTTTAGTTTGTCGGATAGTATCACATGTCATAGCTCCTAGTGGACTTCCTTCAACCTGGTAGAGTGTTCCAACTCTAAAACCAATCACGATAGCTTCCTTGAGATTCTTCTTCCACATGCGCACCTTTCCATCAGTGAATGCCACATTGAAACCTTTGTCTTCCAGGGCTGATATAGACACAAGGTTCTTCTTAAATTTTGGTACATAGAGTACATCCTGCAAATGTAGGACTTGTCCTTGAGACAAGTGGAGGGTCACAGTCCCTGTCCCTTTCACAGGATATGTGGCATTCTCTCCAAGGATAATTTCTAGATTAGTATCCTTCTTAACCATGTCAGAGAGTGCTTCCTTGAACCCAGTGATGTGTCTTGAGGCACCACTATCTATCAGCCAGACATCCATAGTGTCGGGTGGGGATGTAGCAGAGACAGAATATACAAGAATGTATTCATTTCTTTTATCGACAACATTTGAATCCTCATACCTGGAGTTTCTAGACCTTTTGAAAGGTTGATTGTTTCTGCCAGAGGGAGCCTTCCTCTTTCCTTTGGACCTGTTGTTTCTTTGATTTCCATTCCTCCGGTTGTTGTTGTTGTCATCACTATCGAGAGAATCCTTCTTGAAAGGACATTCTCTAGCATGATGACCTGGCCTATGACAAGTGAAACACTTGCCCTTCTTTCCTTGGGCCCCTGCTCTTCCTTGTTCTTTGGACCACCAGAGTTCTTCTTTCTAGAATGAGCAACGTAGGCAGTATTTTTGTCATTTTCGTATTCCTTCATTCTTGTCTCTTCTTGCATGCATCTTGACAGTAGCTCGTCAAAGTTAGGAATTGTATTGTTATTGAGAATGGTAGTGTTGAATACTTGCCATTCATATGGGAGCCCTCCAAGTGCGGTGAGTACCATCTCACGATCAGCTATTGTCTCCCCAATAGCCAGCAAATTGTTCTTGATCTTGATCAGTTTTAGAAAGTATGTTTGGACAGACTCAACCCTGCCTTTCTTCAAATTCTTCAATTGATTCTTGAAGAATAGCACTTGGTTTCCATTGTTTACTTTGAACATTTGTATCAGCTTATCATACATCTCTTTGGATGTGCCTAGCTCAGATATGTAGGCAACCAGAATTTTATGTATGGATTCCCTGATCATTAGCTTTGCTTTGATCCCCCCCTTCTTATACTTGGTTTTGGCAACAGCAGTAGCAGTGGATGGAGGTTCTTGTATCTTACCCAGTACATAGTCCATGAGATCATGGTCTTCTAATTTGAGATCTAATATCATCTTCCAAGCATGGAAGTCATCCCTTCCAGTCAGCTTGTCATCCTCCTTGAAGCCATAACTTGTGGAACTCATTTTTCTCTTTTTGTGATTGCTATAAGTTAGGGCTTGTCTTCACCTCACCTCAGCTACGAGAGGTAGTACCGCCTCTTGTCATCTCTTTGACTACTGCAAAAAAACGCAGTAAGATTGTTTCCCAAACCAAGAAATTTATTTTCCTTACAACTCGCTCACAGGGAAAGAAGAATATTGTGGCCACAACCTCAAAATAGGGCTCCCCTACACAGCTTCAGCATATCGACAAAGTCATGGAGGATACGAGGACATTTTCTCCTCACTCACATAGGTTCCTTTACACTGTCAGGACAAGCACTCCACTGATCTGACCCTCGATGCATAGCCTATTGATGTTTCCATACCTCATATAAATACACAAGCAGAATCCACACATGTATTGATTGAGGTTGATAAAGAAACCAAATTTACTAAATGCATCCAGCATGTTCGTCCGCAGGTCCATGACATCTTCAAAAAATATAATACCTAGTTGAACAGAATATGCCTCATCTCATGGAGGATCTCAACGCAATGGGAACCTTTGCTTCCTAAGGAGAGAGGAATGATCCAGGTAGATATCGGTGGCCACCCACCTATTCCATTTAAACATGTACCATCAATTCTTGCAGCTTTTCACTTTAAGCACAACTTACTATTTTTTGCAGGTTGTCGGTTCCTCAACTTTTAGAGCCATTTGGATGCCCTAATGAGCCACGTGGATATTGTTGGCCACCCACCTATTCCATTTAGACCCGCATCATCAGTTACTTAATTTTTTTGTTTCAGCACAACTTAGTATTTTTAGTAGTTTTTTTGGGTCCTGAACTTCCAGAGCCATTTTGAGGCCCTAAACGACGTTTTTTGGGCATCTCTTCGCTAGCGAGGCCAATTTTGCTCCAAAATCTACATTTGAGATCAAAAGTTTTAGACCTCGGATAGATCTTTCTAAAGATGTATCATGCGCTTCAAACGGAGATAGGATGCCAAAGTTGCGACCCCGAGAAGTTGAAACACCAATTTACACAAACATGGCCCATAGTTTTGGCACTTCATCTCCTACGGTTAGGTTTTTGGATGTTTAGGGTTTTGCATTGTTTCTAATAATTAAATAGGCCTTCAAGCCTCATTGTAACACAATTCAAAGGCATGTAGCCACCACATCTTGTAATATTCCTAATTAGCGACAACTAATTGGAATATTCTATTTTGTTTAGCTTGCCATCTATAGTTTGTAAATAAATAAAAATTGAGTGAAGAGGGTCTAACTCACTTAAGTGAAATAAGACATCTACCTAGTAGCACAACGTTGTGAATTAAGTGGGAGTCAAGGGGGGCCTAACACCACATAGAGGAGGGGGCCTATGTACACTCTAGCAGCTTTTGCAAGCTTCTGCACAGATAAGGATGATGATGTGGAGGAGAGAGAGAGGCTACGTTGGGTTTTGGAGGGAAACCAGCGTTATAAAATATGGAGGAGCCTCCTCATTTGATTCATTCTTGAGTTGATGATTTTTGAGTGAAACATTTATCTTCTTGAGCATGCTAACTGTTTGGCCTGTCTGCAGCATTGTTTAGTGCATAGAGTGTCTTCAGTCGGAGATCTCGCCCTTAGCCCCAGGGGAATTCGAGTGCCTGCTCGGGCAAGGTTATTTCTTCAGTATTTTGTGAGAGGTTTTGCTGTTTGGGTTTGTTGCGGAGCTGGGCTATCATAGAAACTCCGCAGTCACTGGGAGAGAGGACACAGTCCATTGTGGAGGAGCTTCGGATTGGGGTTTCTGCAGGTTATTTAGCCGGGATTTCGAGCAGAGGGTCAGCCTTTTCCCGTAGGAGGTTTTTGGTGGAGTTTGTCGCAGAATTTCAGCTGTTTCTATCCAGCCACTGCGTTGTACCTTGGCGGCCAACGTAATTCACTGGGGAGGCAGTTTCTGGTGGTTTCGGGGGTTGGCCATTCTTGGAATGGTTTATGGATCTTGTTGAGGTTGTTGAGGAGTGGAGATTTGTTAATTTTCATCTCATTCCGGCAAGGGGATCAGCCCCTAATATTCAGTCGTTTCTAGCAGTAGCAGCTACACGACATTTTTCCAACAGCTAGGATGCAGTTCATAGAGCAGCCATTTCCTGTTTTTTCTGACAGTGTTTTCTCACTTGCCTTGCGCAAGATCGCCTATTATACTTCATTACATTTCTTAGATTAATAAAATGGCTCGACATTTTCTCTCTATGTTTTCTGGTTGAGTTGTTGTAGTTGTCATTTTTGTCGTAGTTGCTGTATTCTCTTTCTATTTCTATTATTTTTTTGAGTCCTCTAGTTCTATACCACTTGGTGTGTTTATCTTTCACTCCTAGACAGAGTTTCGAAAGGGCCAGGTAGGCTCCGGATCTCGTCCTCTTTTAGAGGCAGAATATCCGGTAAATTCCCTTCCAGTCTATCTCTAGTTGGAGTTTGCTGTGTTTTGGAGATATCCCTAAAACAGGATATTACAGTGGTATCAGAGCATAGTTCTAGCTCAGCCTATGGTCTATGACATCGGGAAAGAGATGACACAGAGTCCAAACAATTTGGAGAGCAACGATTGACAGTAGCAGCTGCAGTGCCAAAAAACGAAATTGGAAGAAGGCCAAACTACAAAGGGTCAGATTTTGAAGGTTGGAATTAGAAGAAACCATTTCTGGGTTTTTCTGAATTTTGGGCAAGGATCACCTTCCCAAATTCTTTGAATTTTCTGAGCAATTTTCAGTGGGTAAATCAGAGGCCGAAGTCAGGTAGAAGTGTATTCTTGGAGCAGCAGTGCAGTTTCTGGAGGAGCCTGTAGACACAACGTAGGAGGATTCGATGGAAGGTGATGATGATGCGAAGAGATTTGGGGAGATGCTCCTCAAATCAGTACAGGATCTGTCGAGGCAGATTGAGGTGATGGGGCAGAGATTCACTCTTGTGGAGGCTAGACAGCATGAAACCCCAAGGGGTTTCCAGATTTGAGAGGGATCAGGCACATCCCACCATTTGCCGGAGCATGATGCCACTCAGCATATGGCATCACATACACCCACATGTTCCAGTATGCCCACTTTTCTAGGTGCAGAAACAGGGGCAGGAGCACAGCAGGAGCTAGAGCTTGGCCACATGGGTGATTATTTCGCCGAGTATCAGGTATATGGGAAGGAGTTTAGGGATTCCCTTCCATTCAGAGATTTTGTTCAGCTCCACCGGGATAGCAGACCCCACAGAGGGAACAAGCACTCACATGACGGGGGCTTGCAGTGCACAGTGGGTATATTCCATTTACCGACATTTGATGG
The DNA here is from genome assembly GCA_034641835.2 of Pinus albicaulis. Classification (NCBI taxonomy): domain Eukaryota; kingdom Viridiplantae; phylum Streptophyta; class Pinopsida; order Pinales; family Pinaceae; genus Pinus; species Pinus albicaulis. The sequence goes on from JAXQQM020065715.1 coordinate 132,998, forward strand.
GTCATCCAAGCATTCGGAAAAATCTTGGGTGGAGGAGTTGGATGCTTCTTTCTAGCTTGACCGAGTATCAGAGGGGGAAACCATCAAAATGGTTACCCCACACTTGGAGGATGAGGGCACACAAGATTGCAGGGATTTCGAGGATACACCTAGTGTGACACAGGACTCACCCTCATTAGAGACCTCCTTGACCGTGTTAGTTGATATCGTATTGGAGAAGGTAGAGCCTACCCTAGTAGAGCCATCCATTGAGGTGATGACCGGAGCCGTGTCCGAGTTTTCGAGTGGTAGCAGCACACGACAGATGGGTGAGGTGTCAAGAGATGTATCCACCTTCGATGAGGCACTAGGAGATACAGAGGTATTGGATGATGGTCGTAGACAACTGTATCATCGGCTTCGGGCAGACCTTCTAGTTTCTAAGGGGAAGGCCACGTCATTACAGGAGGCCATTTTGTTGCAAGACAGGGAGCTGGAGGGAATGACAGAGGCTTGTGCCGCGTCGGCGGCCAAGTTGGTCCGCATTGGGGAACGACTAGATTCCCTGATGGTACAACGAGAGGGCATGCTAGAGCGTCAGATCATTCCCATTTAGGCATGCATGGACAGGACTAGCAGCGTTGTTGGGACACCACTTCCCATTGGAGAGAGAGAGACAGGGCCACATAGTCAGATCTCATACGTTGACTTGGTTAGCGGGATGAGACGATCAAAGTTGCATAGGGTACAACATCCACATGTTGAGGTGGTATGGCGAGAGATTTTGAGTTGGTACCCGATGGAGTGGGTTATGATGATAATGGTGGACCCGGTTGTAGTTCAGCAGGAGTTTCCAGGTGCTGGGAATACAGGAACCCCAAATTTTCATTGGGGTCTAGGCGGGATTACCTATCATTTCCCAGGGAGGTCGGTTGACTATGTTTTGGAGGATACAGTTGGCCTAGCAGTAGAGATTGTGCATCCGCTAGGGGAGTTTCAGTCAGCCCCAGTGGCCAACGAGTTTTTGGGCAGACTCCCTAGGTTGTCTTGGTATGACACTCATACACGGGATCACGAGGTGGTCAACATACCTTGGCAGGAGCTTGTCAGAGGAGGTGGCATTGGCAGGCCACCAGATGGCGCCTTGTATGGGGCCAAGGATTCTTCACCTTTCTGTGGGGCACAGTGGACGCAGCAGAGCCGAGCAGTGGTGGTAACACTACTGACACATAGAGAGATTCACTTCTCGGACTCCTCAAGGAGTGTTTGGAGTGATATTCCATTCGTCGGCGGGTATAGTGATGCGACGGAGGAGACGATGATACCGATTAGGGGTAGTCCGACATGTAGAGGCACAGCTCTAGGTCATCACATCCAGCGATGTGTGGGAGCCTCTAGCATTGAGCAGTGGGCTACCGGTGGACATGAAGTTGCATGGTGGTGTACCATAGTGTGTGGGGCTACATTGTGGAGTAGAAGTGTCCTACATCACATTGAGAGCACGCGGGGAGTGACCGATGCCTGGACACAGTTAGGGCATGAAACGGTACAGGGTGGTACAGCAGTAGCTTGGGGTATCCAGCAGTATACAGGGGTATGCCTCAGTGTGCAGTGGCATGTCGAGGAGTACATGGATGATCGGTGGTATGCGTGGGCGTATGGTGCTGCATAACAGGGTCCAGGGAGACTCACAGACAGGGACACTGGGCTTACCTTTGGGGGAATTTCACCCAGGATCGATGGCGAGACAGATGAGCGATACTTTACGGCATCGGTGGGGACTCACACACTTGACCCTCTTCTACATCACTCACGGGCACATTCGATTTGGTCGCTGTCCTTTGGCACCTTGGGCATGAGCAGCGGGGTATGCGAAACTCACCCAAGATATTTGGATAACACTCAGGACACTAGGGGTGATACTTCTCAGCAGTGGCACTAGATCGGGGCGCTAGTTGACAGCCACAGGTTAGGGGATAAGACGATCCTTTGCAGGGGCGACACATCAGTCATCGTTGAGCCTACGCTTGGGGAGCAGGTCATGAGAGAGACATGTGTCATTTTTCCCTCAGGTCATGTCGAGATCATGCATGAGCAGAGGATACTGGGTACAGCAGAGGTAGCATCCCAGTATGTGTCTGGGATCCATACATTGTATCGACACTTTATCGAGAGGGTGGATGGCCTATTCAATGCAGATGAGGTGGCAGAGGTAGAACAGGAGGGCATTCCTTCTGTATGCTAGGGTGAGGACTCTTTTTCATATGAGTCCATAGGATCAGTTGAGGACGCTCCTCGGGAGCGAGAGCAGTGATGCAGAGATGGTGACAGTAGACCGGAGCTACATTCTAGTCTCCAGGGTGAGCAATCACGGGACTCTGCGGGAGATACTCTGGGTGAAGAGTCACTTGTGACGATTCAGCTAGAGCAGCAGGTGATGGAGCCTGAGTCGACAGAGGAGGACACTATTCACATCAGGCAAGATATTCCTTTGGGGGAGAGCCAGATGGGCGCCCACATTGAGCCGATGAGGGATATGTGGCTAACATTGGGGTCAGCCATTGAGGTGGGGCAGTCAGATGCACTAACATTGAGTACGGTGACAACAGTTGCAGATCCATATACTCTGGAGGTGTTGGAGGTTGATGGGATTGTTCTGCAGGGGGCTAGTAGACAGCGAGAGCATGACATTCCTGATCAGGAGTGGGAGGAGCTGTTGGATATGGTGGAGCATCCATCTGTGGGTCGACACAAGGATGAGGCGCAGATAGACGTACACGCAGTCAGCAGAGCTTCAGTGTTTCTAGTGGGCAGCACTCTCCAGGAGTACATCAATGGAGCTTGCAGCATATCTTGCCCACTTTGGCCCGTTATAGAGAGAGGGGATTGCTTCTACATGTATCTTTCATTGGCAGATAGGGTAGAGCAGTGGGAGTTGATTACGGGCTGGCGGCAACACTCCAAGCATGTTCCATATGCAGTTGTTGTTGCTACATCGGATTCTTCTTCCAAGATGGACTGGCGGGAGATCATGAGTTGGTACCCTCTTGATGGTACGGTATTCTTCATAGGGAGCACAACAGAGAAGGGGCCCATAGACATAGCAGATGTTACAGATTCCAGCTGATAGGGGGGAACAAGTCGTCATTTCTTCAGCACTCCATCCCGATTTCAACAGAGTAAGATAAGCGTGGGATTGAGTCAGGACTTGGATTGGAGAGAGGTGATTAATTGGTACACAGTTGATGGGACAACTTACACAGTCACAAATACAGTGCAACAGGGGTCATGGTCTTCGCCTCTTAGAGCATCAGTCATAGCCAGAGGCAGTGCACAGTCCGAACCGTGGGACTTGGGCGATTATTGGCCATGGTGGCGATGGGATCCGGGAGGATTGTTGGTTGACTGGTACCATGAGAGATCAGTTTGGGATCCTGGCATTGAGAGATCCCTTCATATCAGGGTGATGCAGAGGACAGGGAAGATTTAGTGGCGCATCTGGGACCTAGGCACCTTTTTGCAGTGTCAGTGGGGAGCACCAGCTAGAGAGGAGGCTTGTTTAGGCATTGCTTTAGGACAAGCAATTTTTGCGAGATGAGGATGCCACTTGAGAGAGAAAGAAGATTTTTCAGCATCCATCACTTCAGTTGCTTGAGGAAAAGCAACATTTTTCCGGGGGGGACTATAATATTCCTAATTAGTGACAACTAATTGGAATATTCTATTTTGTTTAGTTTTCCATCTATAGTTTGTAAATAAATAAAAAGTGATTGAAGAGGGTCTAACTCACTTAAGTGAAATAAGACATCCACCTAGTAGCACAATGTTGTGACTTAAGTGGGAGTCAAGGGGGGCCTAACACCACGTAGAGGAGGGGGCCTATGTACACTCTAGAAGCTTCTACAAGCTTCTGCACAGATAAGGATGAGGATGTGGAGGAGAGAGAGAGAGGCTACGTTGGGTTTTGGAGGGAAACCAACGTTATAAAAGATGGAGGAGCCTCCTCATTTCTTTCGTTATTGAGTTGATGATTTTTGAGTGAGACATTTTTCTTCTTGAGCACGGCGCATTTGTTGCTGTCTGCGGTAATGTTGGTCATTGGTGCTCTAGGTAGGCAAATCTTGCCCATAGCTTTTTGAGACTCAACATGTTCGGGCAAGGTTATTTCTTCAGTATTTTGTGAGAGTTTTTGCTGTTTGGGTTTGTTGCGGAGCTGGGCTATCATAGAGACTGCACAGTCACTGGGAGAGAGGATGCATTTCATTGTGGAGGAGCTTCAGATTGGGGTTTCTGCAGGTGATTTAGCCGGGATTTCGAGCAAAGGGTCAGCCTTTGCCCGTCGGAGGTTTTTGGCGGAGTTTTTGGCAGAATTTCAGCTGTTTCTATCCAGCCACTACGCTGTACATTGGGGGCGAGTGTAATTCACTGGGGAGGCAGTTTCTGGTGGTTTCGGGGGTTGGCCATTCTTGGAATGGTTTGTGGATCTTGTCGGGGTTGTCGAGGAGAGGAGATTTGCTGATTTTCATCTCATTACGGCAAGGGGATCAGCCCCTAATCTTCAGTCGATTCCAGCAGTAGTAGCTACATGACATTTTTCCAGCAGCTAGGATGCAGTTAATAGAGCAGCCATTTCCTGTCTTTTCTGAGAGTATTTTCTCACTTTCCTTGCGCAAGATTGCCTCTTGTACTTCATTACATTTATCAGATTAATAAAATGCCTCAACATTTTATCTCTATGTTTTCTGGTTGATTTGCCGTAGTTGTTGTATTCTCTTTCTATTTCTATTATTTTTTTGAGCACTCTAGTTCTATACCACTTGGTGTGTTTATCTTTCACTCCTAGACAAAGTCTGGAAAGGGCTAGGTAGCCTCCGGATCTCGTCCTCTTTCAGAGACGGAATATCCGGTAAATGCCCTCCCAGTCTATCTCTGGTTGGAGTTTGCCGTGCTTTGGAGATATCCCTAAAATGGGATATTATACATCTCTTCTCAGAGATAAGCTACGAGTGCCCTAGCTATTTTATTTCCATTATGTGTGTAAGCATATTTCTGTTATTTGATATTAATGAAATAAAGTGTTATTTCCGTTGCATCTTTGTATTTATGGTTATATGTTTATTCTATTGCATTCCTACACAGATCCGGATTAGTGATTTACATTTAGGTTTATGTTTTTACGTGAGATGTACCTCATAGTAGGGTGTAGATCACCTCTTTATGCAATCAAAGGAAAAAATTTAATTCAATACAAAGAATAGAAATTGTTTCTCCAATTTTTTTTTTTGATGAAATATTTGAAAAATGAATTATATATATATATAGATATTCACGCCAAAGTTATAATATTTGAATATATTAATTATATCCTTATTCTAACTTGATAAATCGTGAATTAAATGAATATAAGTTGGTTGGATATAACGATACTAACCAGAGTTTTAAGGAAAATTTTGGTATGACAAAATGGTAAAACCTATCCACCAAATAAACTTTACACCCATCATAAAGCATTTGAAGTTTTTGGATATAACAATACCTCCTATCCAATGAAGTGACTTCAAACTCATTAACATAAGTATAAAGTTTATCATGAAATTGGCTTTTCCAAAATCATCCACCTTCCATGATTTTATAGCAACTTGAAGTGACATGCAAAAAGGGCGTAGTCTAACTTATAGACTAAATAGCCTTTTTAGCATGAATTCATCAAAATCAGAAAATACAATTTCAAGATTTGTTGTTGTTTCAAATACATTTTTGAATGCATAAATGGATTCAACACCCTCAAAACCCCCTAGGGGCACTCCAATTATACATATTAAACAATTTAACCTCAAGTTTTTAAAAGTCTCTGTCTAATTTTGAGTCATGAAAAGGGTCGTTTTGTCTATAAATTAAACTACCTATGCGAAAATTATCCTAGAGTTACCCTATTTTCTAGATTAAAAAATAGGAGCAACTTATTATTAATAATTTTTTTCCTGAGCTATTTTTAATTAAATAAGAGCATTGTTATATTTTTTACTCTCTTATTTTCCTCTTTAGGAGCATTATTATTTTTTCACTCTCCTAACAAATTTAATATTGTATTAATCCAAAGTTATTAAATTCAATAATATTAATATTAGGGTTACTAATGTTTTTTTTCATGGTATTAATAATATTTTAGTCCATGGTATTTGGCCCATAGGCTTCATCTAAATAAAACCTCTTTTTTTAGTGTTGGTAAATATAAAGAAATTTATGGAGTAAATATAGAAATATGTTTTATTTATTTACCATGCCTCTTTTATTTACTATGTTATTTGACCCATAGGTTTGGTATATAATTTGATGTTGATTTCTAATCCTATTTGATATATTTTTATTTATATACCACACCTCTAGCTCATTCATATTTTTATTTGTTTACCACATCTCTAGTTCATTTATATTTTTATTTATTTACAATACCCAAAAGAGATTTTATCTATTTAGCATACCTTTACTTTATTTATATTTTTATTTATTTACTATACTTTTTTATAGTATTAGTAAGCCTATTCATATTTTAAATTTATATTGTGTTTGTACATAATAAGAATTAGATTAATTTTTAAATAAGACTCAGATTAGATTAACAATGTTAAATGTCAAACGTTACATGCTAAATGTTTATGTTTAAGTTTTTACGTGAGATGTACCCCATATCTATCGGCTCAATAAAAAATGTTGAATGTTAAACATTACTATTTAAGTTTAAGTTTATACGTGACATGAGTTCCAGCTCGGTAAATGTTAAACCTCATATGTATCCCCATACTGAGTCATAGAGCGCGCTAGATAAAAAACATTAAATGTTAAACATTAGCATTTAAGTTTAGGAAAAATGCTAAACCTGAGATGTATCTCCATACTGAGTTGTAGAGAACGATCCCAATATTGAGTTGTACAACGCCCCATATTGAATCGTAGAGCGCGATGGATCAAAAATATTAAATGTTAAACATTATCATTTAAATGTTAAACCTCATATGTATCCTCATACACGGTTGTAAAATGCACTAGATCAAAAATATTAAATGCTAAACATTACCATTTATGTTTAAGAAAAATGTTAAACCTAAAATGTATCCCCATATTATATTGTAGAGCGTGATCCGCTATTAAATTATAAAACGCGATCCATAAAAGATATTAAATACTAAACATTACCATTTAAATTTACTTTTTAAAATAACATCTACCGAATACTCGATTGTAAATAGTCTCTCCTTGATTGTTGAGCATCTCTCTTGAAAATTAATTATTAATATTTTTTTTCCTACCCTATTTTTAGTTAAATCGCAGTTTTCTTTTTTAAACTCTCCCTGTCCCCACTCTGTGTAAAAGCTTTTCAATGAAATGTAATTTTGATCCCAATCTAGTTTACTCGAGATGCATGTTTGGCAGGTGTCCTTCTCAACTATATTATTATTACTCAATCCACCACGGACACGGTGTTTCTCTCGATTGGATATATCTTGGGTGCCCTCTCTATTCGTCTCTAAGGCGTCCTTCAACTTATATATTGGAGACATTGTAATCGCACACCACACCATATCCACGCCCATTTCCTTAACCCCTCTGCATCGTCGTCTATTGCAGAGACCTCCGCAATATTCACCTCCTTCTCTCCTCCGCAATAGAGCCACCAATGAGGATTCGAAACCGGCACCGATCTTCCCCTTTTGTGTTTACTTTTCCTGATGCTCCATCAACTGTTGAACCCTCTTTTCCTGATGCCCTAATCTCGAATACTCCGGCAGTTCTCCTCATGAAATCGTTAACAGAGTCGAGTGCAGCTCCAATAGTGTCAAAGCACCAGCACCATTATATCGAGTCGCAGTCCAATCTCCCCACCACGAATCTAGACATGGCGGGCGTTTTGAAGCCAAACGATAATATGACGACGATTGCTCAGATTCAGCCGAGTTAATGCAAACCTCGTCATTCCCTGCAATACCCAACAAGGAGGATGCGAAGGAGTTAGAGAAACTTAGGGTTTGCACAGTAAACAAATCTCCATGGCATGTCTCCTCATTTGTCCAAGATTACCTCGCAAAACCCACTAGTGAACCAGACAAGCAATCCATGCAAAACAATAGCAACAGTGAGAGGAATAAAAAAGAGAAGATCAGGGGGCCATTGATACCAAATCCTGTCAGTCCTACAAAGGTAATAGCAGAGGCAAGGCATCAGGTATATGATAGTTTTGGTTTAGGGTTTAGGGTATATGATAGTTTTGGTTTAGGGTTTAGGGAAGAGTGTGTGTGTGTGCATTTTAAATAATCCCCTTTGTTAGGGTATGGGTAGTGTGACCTAGTCTCATACATCACATAACAATAACTTCTTTCACAATTATTGTATAGTTTATAGTTTTAAATTTTTTTAGAAATATTCATCATTGGCCCACATATGAATCAGATTAGATTCAGCATAGTGCTGAATAGGTTTTTGTGTGGTTGTGCAACTGTGTTTAATCAGGTTCCTCAAATAAGTTTAATAAGTTTACTTGAGATAGACAATGCATGTAGTGTACTCAAATACAAATCTCCGCAATCCAAATTTATTAAATTTAATAATACTAATATTATAATATATTAAATCATTCTAATTTGGTGGTGTTTCACCCAACTCAGAAATTAAATCATTCTAATTTGGCGCAAAAATTAAATCATTCTAATTTAATGGTAAGAGTGAATCATTACACATGATGGCATCCATGGAGTCGAAGTAGATGAAAAGGTAAAAACAAAAAGGTAGAAAAAAAAATAGAGTAGTAGTACGTACTATGAAATCCTTTCCCACAAATATTATTTTTCACTTAGCTCTTGGAATCCTTTCTCACAAGTATTATTTCACTTTTCCCAGTTACTATGAAATCCTTTCCCACAAATACTATTTTCCACTCCCCTCTAGAAATCCTTTGTCACAAATATTATTTCACTTTTAGCAGGTACTATGAAATCCTGTCTCACAAATATTATTTTCCACTTTGCTCCCGAAATTCTTTCTCACAAATATTATTTCTCTCTTAGGACTCTCAGAGATTCTTCCTCACAAATATAATTAGAATCTTTATTTGTGTTAAATTTATATATTTAGGGAGAGAATTAGATTAATTGGATTAAATTTTAAATTTTAAATGTTAAACATTACTTTTACATTTACATTTTGTGTTTAAGTCAAATAAGTCAAATTAGTCACCTAGTCAACTCAAAGTCAACCCCATAAAAGTCATACGCAGTCCAGAAAAAGTCAACACAGGGCAGCGTCAATAAAGTCAGTGTAGCTCATACTTCGGTCAACCTTTTGACCTCGATTTTTGTGCCAATGAGTACGGCCTTCAAAAATCGAACTTTCCAACAAATTTCAACCACTTCGGACCATGCGTTGACCAAAGTCAACGCTGGTCAAACTTGCCTAGAAACCCTAACCACAGAAAATTTGCTGCAACAAATTTCATCCTTTTTGCTGCAGTATATTTCGTCCTTCTTCTCACATGGGAGATGAAACGGCTTCTCAGATGCTCGTATATAATCAGAGGAGAAGATGTGTGATGTTGAGTGAGTGAAATGCTCTCCAAGGTTGAATGTATTTATATCCATCATTGAGGTGTGTGACACATCTGCTGGGGGTGTAAAACCTTAAGGCCGACTTGCACTTAAATTTATTATAAATAATAAATTCAAAATAAATGTTCTGATCATTAGATTAAAATCAATTTTATATGTATTTTACACCTCTCTGAAAGAGGAATCCAATACAAATATCGAAATCTTTATCTGAGCATCACAAGATGGAGTTTTGACATAGTTTTCCAAATTTAACACTCCCCCTCAACTAGGGAGAACTCCATCCACTAGTGCAATAAAAAATCGTGCGTCATCCCGCTGGGGGTCCAAGCACACCAACAAGGTTTGGCAAGCCTAGCCTTGTGGTTGCTCATAGCTCCGAGAAGCTGTCCCTAAATCTCCCTAGAGCTCCTTGAGCTCATCGTCCAACAAGACACACATCATAGGGTCGTTCCACGATACCAAGTCTCTCACGGAAGGTTAGGAACTTGACCTTCCCCAGGGGCTTAGTGAGAATATCCGCGACCTACTCATCAGTTCCTATATGATCGAGCCTTACGGCGCCTCGTTGTACCATATCTCGAATGAAATGATACCTGATATCAATATACTTGGATCAGTCATGGAACACAGGATTCTAGGTCAAGCGAATCCCACTTTGGTTATCATAGAGTATCACGGTGGTATCTAGCACATGTCCAAACAGCTCACTAAAGAGCTTTCGCAACCAAACTACTTCACAACACTCCATACTTGCTGCAATGTATTCGGCCTCTGCGGTGCTCAAAGCCACTGACTTTTGCTTCCTGCTCACCCATGAAATCAAAGTAGAACCAAGATTGAAGCTACATCCCGATGTGCTCTTATGATCCACCACACTGCCAGCCCAATCGGCATCAGTATATCCAAGGAGTGTCACGCTCCTGACGGTGTATCTCAGTCCATGGTTTATCGTGCCCCAAAGGTATCTTAGAAGATTCCTGGCACCAACCCAGTGAAAGTGATGAGGTTCAACCATCTGTTGACTCAAAGTGTTCATTGCAAAACATATATCTGGACGGGTGTTCACTAAGAACATCAAGGCCCCTACGAGTTGACGATACTCAGTAGGATTTGCCAATACAGGCCCAGCAGCGCTGCCACTCAACTTCTTGAAGTTGAGTTCCATTTGTGTTGACAAGTACTTGCAGTCCACCATACCAAATATTTCCAGAAGTTAAACAATGTATTTTCCTTGAGAAAGGAAAATCTCTCCAGGTCTTTGCCAGAACTCCAGGCCTAGGAAGTAGTGCATCAGTCCTAGGTCCTTCATCTTGAACTTAGCAGCGAGCTCCCTCTTGCATTGATGATTGAGAGGGTCAGCACCTGTCATGAAGAGGTCATCCACATACAGCACCAGAATGAGAGGCTTCCCCTGGACAACCTTGAAGTAAAGGTTTGGATCATCATTAGTTCGAGTGAAGCCCAGCTTCATCAAATAGCTATCTATACTCTCGTACCAAGCTCTGGGTGCTTGCTTCAACCCATAGAGGGATTTCTTCAACCTGCAGACATGAGTGTCCTGATCCTGGACTTCAAACCCCAGAGGTTGTTCTACATACACCTCTTCTTTTATTGCACCATGCAGAAAAGCGATCTTGACATCCATCTGATGAAGACTCCATCCTTGCATAGCAGCAAGGGATATGATTGATCGAATGGTGGTATATCATGCCACAGGTGCAAATATGTCATCGTAATATATTCCTTCCTTTTGAGAGAAGCCACGGGCAACAAATCTTTCCTTGACCTTTTCAGCACTTCCGTCAGATCCATGCTTGATCTTGTAGAGCCATTCCATGGTGACAACTGATTTGTCCTTTGGTCTTGGAACCACATCCCAAACATCATTCTTCATTATGGACTCATATTCTTCGTGCATAGCATTCTTCCAGACTTCATGCTTTATGAATTCCTCAAAAGATCCAGGTTCAGATTGTACAATAGTACTCATGGCAGCCAGATACCCTTGGTATCTACATGACTTCTTGCTTTCCCAGAATGTCCCCCTCAAGGCAGCATGTCCCTCAACATCTTCGAGAGTGTCCCTGAGCCATGATGGTCTCTTTCTCAGTGAAGGAGATGGATCGATTGGGTCCATTGGTCCTTCAACATCAGGCATTGTCTCATCCTGAGGTACTTCTTGATTTCCAGGGCTTGCTTCATGATTTTCCTCAGATCTCGGAAGATCTACTACTTTCTTCAGGGAAGCATCTTCATCAAAAGTGACAGCATGGCATATCTCTACTTCCCTTTGACCAGGTACATAGCCTCTATAGGCCTTAGAAGTTTCGCTATAGCCCACAAACATTCCTTTCTTCCCATAACCATCCAACTTACTTCTTTTTTCTTTTGGCACATGAAAATAAATAGGACATCCAAAAATTCTAAAATGTGAGACATGAGGTTTCTTACCAGTGAAAACCTCTTCGGGAGTTTTGGAGTCCGGGGCGGAATGAGGGCATCGGTTTTGAATGTATACAACAGTATTCATAGCTTCTCCCCACAGAAACTTTGGTAGACCCTGGTCACATAGCATGGCATGGGCAGCTTTCATAATGGTCCTGTTCTTTCATTCAGCAACGCCATTCTACTCAAGAGTATAGGCAATAGTAGTCTCCCTCTTAATTCCAGTTTCTCTGCAAAAGTCCTTGAACTAATTTGACTCATATTCAGTGCCATTATCGGTCCTCAAAATCTTGATCTTCTTCCCTGTCATATTTTCCACCAAGGCTTTGAAGGTACGGAACCACATGAAAGCCTCATCCTTCTTCTTCAAGAATTATATCCATGTTTTGCAGGAGAAGTCATCAGTGAATGCCATATAGTAATAACATCCTCCCAAGGATGTCACGGGTAGCATACCAGATAGATCAGAATGGAGTAGTTGCAAAATATCAGATGTCTTTGTGACACTTGAGGGGAAAGGTCCCCTTGTATGCTTTCCTTCGGCAAAACCCTTACATACACCTTCATGATTATTTCCAAAATCAGGCATCCCTATCACCACCTTCCTTGCTTCGGGAAGGGCCTTGTAATGAAGGTATCCAAACCTCTCGTGCCATAGTTCATTTTGTCGTATAGTATCACATGTCATAGCGCCCAGTGGACTTTCTTCAACCTGGTAGAGTGTTCCAACTCTAAAACCAATCACGATAGCTTCCTTGAGATTCTTCTTCCACATGCGCACCTTTCCATCAGTGAATGCCACATTGAAACCTTTGTCTTCCAGGGCTGATATAGACACAAGGTTCTTCTTCAATTTTGGTACATAGAGTACATCCTGCAAATGTAGGACTTGTCCTTGACACAAGTGGAGGGTCACAGTCCCTATCCCTTTCACAAAATATGTGGAATTATCTCCAAGGATAATTTGTAGATTAGTATCCTTCTCAACCATGTCATAGAGTGCTTCCTTGAACCCAGTGATGTGTCTTGAGGCACCACTATCTATCAGCCAGACATCCATAGTGTCGGGTGGGGATGTAGCAGAGACAGAATATACAAGAATGTATTCATTTCTTTTATCGACAACATTTGATTCCTCATACCTGGAATTTCTTGACCTTTTGAAAGGTTGATTGTTTCTGCTAGAGGGAGCCTTCCTCTTTCCCTAGAACATGTTGTTCCTTTCATTGTCATCCCTCCGGTTGTTGTTGTCATCACTATTGGGAGAATCCTTCTTGAAAGGACATTCTCTAGCATGATGACCTGGCCTATGACAAGTGAAACACTTGCCCTTCTTTCCTTGGGCCCCTGCTCTTCCTTTGTTCTTTGGACCACTAGAGTTCTTCTTTCTAGAATGAGTAGCGTAGCCAGCATTTCTGTCATTTTCGTATTCCTTCATTCTTGTCTCTTCTTGCATGCATCTTGACAGTAGCTCGTCAAAGTTAGGAATTGTATTATTATTGAGAATGGTAGTGTTGAATACTTGCCATTCATATGGGAGCCCTCCAAGTGCGGTGAGTACCATCTCACGATCAGCTATTGTCTCCCCAATAGCCAACAAATTGTTCTTGATCTTGGTCAGTTTCAGAAAGTATGTTTGGACAGATTCATCCATGCCTTTCTTCAGATTCTTCAATTGATTCTTGAAGAATAGCACCCGGTTTTCAATGTTTACTCTGAACATTTGTATCAGCTTATCATACATCTCTTGGGATGTGCCTAGCTCAGATATGTAGGCAACCAGAATTTTATGTATGGATTCCCTAATCATTAGCTTTTCTTTGATCTCCCCCTTCTTATACTTGGTTTTAGCAGCAGCAGTAGCAGTGGATGGAGGTTCTTGTATCTTAGCCAGTACATAGACCATGAGATCATGGTCTTCTAATTTGAGATCTAATAACATCTTCCAAGCATGGAAGTCATCCCTTCTAGTCAGCTTGTCATCCTCCTTCAAGCCATAACTTGTGGAACTCATTTTTCTCTTTTGGTGATTGCTATAAGTTAGGGCTTGTCTTCACCTCACCTCGTCTATGAGAGGTAGTACCGCCTCCTGTCATCTCTTTGACCACTACAAAAAAACGCAGTAAGATTGTTTCCTAAACCAAGAAATTTATTTTCCTTACAACTCGCTCACAGGGAAAGAACAATATTGTGGCCACAACCTCAAAATAGGGCTCCCCTACACAGCTCTAGCATATCGACAAAGGCATGGAGGATACGAGGACATTTTCTCCTCACTCACAGAGGTTCCTTTACACTGTCAGGACAAGCACTCCACTAATCTGACCCTCAATGCACAACTTCTTGATGTTTCCATACCTCATATAAATACACAAACAGAATCCACACATGTATTAACTGAGGTTGATAAAGAAACCAAATTTACTAAATGCATCCAGCATGTCCGCCCGCAGGTACATGACATCTTCAAAAAATCTAATACCTAGTTGAACAGAATATGTCTCATCTCATGGAGGATCTCAACGCAATGTGAACCTTTGCTTCCTAAGGAGAGAGGAATGATCCAGGTGGATATCGGTGGCCACCCACCTATTCCATTTGAACATTTACCATCAATTCTTGTAGCTTTTCACTTTAAGCACAACTTACTATTTTTTACAGGTTGTCGGTTCCTGAACTTTCAGAGCCATTTGGATGCCCTAATGAGCCACGTGGATATTGTTGGCCACCCACATATTCCATTTAGACCCGCACCATCAGTTATTTCATTTTTTTGTTTCAGCAAAACTTACTATTTTTAGTAGTTTTTTTGGTTCCTGAACTTCCGGAGCCATTTTGAGGCCCTAAATGACATTTTTTGGGCATCGCTTCACTGGCGAGGCCAACTTTGGTCCAAAATCTACATTTGAGATCAAAAGTTTTAGTTCTCGGATAGCTTTTCTAAATATGTATCATGCACTTCAAACGGAGATAGGATGCCAAAGTTACGACCCCGAGAAGTTGAAACACCAATTTACACAAACAGGGCCCATAGTTTTGGCGCTTCATCTCCTACAATTAGGTTTTTGGATGTTTAGGGTTTTTCATTGTTTCTAATCAATAAATAGGCCTTCAACCCTCATTGTAATACAATTCAGAGGCATGTAGCCATCACATCTTGTAATATTCCTAATTAGCGACAACTAATTGGAATATTCTATTTTGTTTAGTTTGCCGTCTATAGTTTGTAAATAAATAAAAAGTGAGTGAAGAGGGTCTAACTCACCTAAATGAAATAAGACATCCACCTAGTAGCACAACATCGTGACTTAAGTGGGAGTAAAGGGGGGCCTAACACCACGTAGAGGAGGGGGCTTATGTACACTCTAGAAGCTTTTGCAAGCTTTTGCACAGATAAGGATGAGGATGTGGAGGAGAGAGAGAGGCTACGTTGGGTTTTGGAGGGAAACCAACGTTATAAAATATGGAGGAGCCTCCTCATTTCATTCAATCTTGAGTTGAATATTTTTGAGTGAAACATTTATCTTCTTGAGCATGCTAGATGTTTAGCTTGTCTACAGCACTGTTTAGTGCATAGAGTGTCTTCGGTCAGAGATCTCGCACTTAGCCCCAGGGGAATTCGAGTGCCTGCTCGGGAAAGGTTATTTCTTCAGTATTTTGTGAGAGGTTTTGCTGTTTGGGTTTGTTGCAGAGCTGGGCTATCATAGAGACTGCACAGTCACTGGGAGAGAGGACACAGTGCATTGTGGAGGAGATTCGAATTGGGGTTTCTGTAGGTGATTTAGCCGGTATTTTGAGCAGAGGGTCAGCCTTTGCCCGTAGGAGGCTTTTGGCGGAGTTTGTGACAGAATTTCAGTTGTTTCTATACAGCCACTGCGTTTTACCTTGGGGGCCAGCGTAATTCACTGGGGAGGAAGTTTCTGGTGGTTTCGGGGGATGGTCTTTCTTGGAATGGTTTGTGGATCTTGTCGAGGTTGTCGAGGAGAGGAGATTTGCTGATTTTCATCTCATTCCGGCAAGGGGATCAGCCCCTAATCTTCAGTCGATTCTAGCAGTAGCAGCTACATGACATTTTTCCAGCAGCTAGGATGCATTTCATAGAGCAGCCATTTCCTGTCTTTTCTGAGAGTGTTTTCTCACTTTCCTTGTGCAAGATCGCCTCTTGTAATTCATTACATTTCTAAGATTAATAAAATGGCTCAACATTTTCTCTCTATGTTTTCTGGTTGAGTTTCTGTATTTTCCGTTGTTGTCGTAGTTGTTGTATTCTCTTTCTATTTCTATTATTTTTTTGAGCCCTCTAGTTCTATACCACTTGGTGTGTTTATCTTTCACTCCTAGAGAGAGCATGGAAAGGGCCAGGTAGCCTCCGGATCTCGTCCTCTTTTAGAGGCAGAATATCTGGTGAATGCCCTCCCAGTCTATCTCTGGTTGGAGTTTGTCATGTTTTGGAGATATCCGTAAAATGGGATATTACAGTGGTATCAAAACATAGTTCTAGCTCAGCCTGTGGTCTATGACATCGGGAAAGAGATGACACCGAGGCCAAGCAATTTGGAGAGAAACTATTGATAGTAGCAGCTGCAGTGCCAAAAAACGAAATTGGAAGAGGGCCAAACTACAAAGGGTTAGATTTCGAAGGTTGGAATTAGAAGAAACCATTTCTGGGTTTTTATGCGTTTTGGGCAAGGATCACCTTCCCAAATTCTTAGAATTTTCTGAGCAATTTTCAGTGGGTAAACCAGAGGCTGAAGTCGGGCAGAAGTGTATTCTTGTAGCAGTAGTGCAGTTTCTGGAGGAGCCTGTAGACACAAAGTAGGAGGAGTCGATGGTAGGTGATGATGATGCGAAGAGATTTGGGGAGATGCTCCTCAAATCAGTACAGGATTTGTTGAGGCAGATTGAGGTGATGGGGCAGAGATTCACTCTTGTGGAGGCTAGACAGCGTGAAACCCCAAGGGGTTTCCAGATTGGAGAGGGATTAGGTACATCCCACCATTTTCCAAAGCATGATGACACGTAGCATATGGCATCACATACACCCACACGTTCCAGTATGCCCACTTTTCTAGGTGCAAAAACAGCGGCAGGAGCACAGTAGGAGCCAAAGCTTGGCCACATGGGTGATTATTTTGCCGAGTATCAAGTATATGGGCAGGAGTTCAAGGATTCCCTTTGATTCAGATATTTTTTTCAGCTCCAGCGGAATAGCAGACCCCACACAGGGAACAAGCACTCACATAACAGGGGCTTGCAGCGCACAGTGGGCAGATTCCATTTACCGACATTTGACGGGTCATCCAAGCATTCAGAAAAAGCTCGGGTGGAGAAGTTGGATGCTTCTTTCTAGCTTGACCGAGTATCGGAGGGGGAAACCATCAAAATGGTTTCCTCGCACTTGGAGGATGAGGGCACACAGGATTGCAAGGATTTCGAGGATACACCTAGTGTGCCACAGGACTCACCCTCATTGGAGACCTCCTTGACCGTGTCGGTTGATATCGTAGTGGAGAAGGTAGAGCCTACCCTAGTAGAGCCATCCATTGAGGTGATGACCGGAGCCGTGTCTGAGTTTTCGGGTGGTAGCAGCACACGACAGGTGGGTGAGGTGTCAGGAGATGTATCCACCTTCGATGAGGCACTAGGAGATACAGAGGTATTGGATGATGGTTGCAGACAGCGGTATCATCGGCTTCGGGCAGACCTTCTAGTTTTGAAGGGGAAGGCCACGTCAGTACGGGAGGCCATTTTGTTGTAGGATAGGGAGGTGGAGGGTATGAGAGTGGCTTGTGCCGAGTTAGAGGCCAAGTTGGTCCACATTGGGGAATGAATAGATTCCCTGATGGTACAACCAGAGGGCATGCTGGAGCGAAAGATCATTCCCCTTCAGGCATGCATGGACGGGACTAGCAACGTTGTTGGGACACCACTTACCATTGGAGAGCGAGAGATAGAGCCACATAGTCAGATCTCATACGCTGAATTGGTTAGCGGGATGAGACGATCAAAGTTGCACAGGGAACAACATCCACATGTTGAGGTGGGATGGCGAGAGATTTTGAGTTGGTACCTGATGGAGTGGGTTATGATGATAGTGGTGGACCCGGGTGTAGTTTAGTAGGAGTTCCCAAGTGCTGGGAATATAGGAACCCCAGATTTTCATTGGGGTCTAGGCGGGATTACCTATCATTTCCCAGGGAGGTCAGTTGACTATGTCTTGGAGGATATAGTTGGCCTAGCAGTAGAGCATGTGCATCCGCTAGGGGAGTTTCAGTCAGCCCCAGTGGCCAACCAGTTTTTCGGTAGACTCCCTAGGTTGTCTTGGTATGACACTCATACACGGGATCACGGGGTGGTAAACATACCTTGGAAGGAGCTTGTCGGAGGAGGTGGCATTGGCAGGCCACCAGATGGTGCCTTGTATGGGGCCAAGGATTCTTCACCTTTGTGTGGGGCACAAAGGACGCAGCGGAGCTGAGTAGTGGTGGTAACACTACTAACACATAGGGAGATTCACTTCTCGGACCCCTCGAGGAGGGTTTGGAGTGATCATCCATTTGTCGGCGTGTATAGTGATGCGACAATGGGGACGATGATACCGATTGGGGGTAGTCCGACATGTAGAGGCACAGCTCTAGGTCATCACATCCAGGTATGTGTGGGGGCCTCTAGCATTGAGCAGTGGACTACCGGTGGACATGAAGTTCCATGGTGGTGTACCATAGTGTGTGGGACTGCATTGTGGAGTAGAAGTGTCCTACATCACATTGAGAGCACGCGGGGAGTGACCGATGCCTGGACACAGTCAGGGCACGAGACGGTACAGGTTGGTACAGCAGTAGCTTGGGGTATCCAACAGTATACAGGGGTATGCTTCAGTGTGCAGTGGCATGTCGAGGAGTACATGGATGATCGGTGGTATACGAGGGCGTATGGTGCTGCACAGCAGGGTCCAGGGAGACTCACGAATAGGGACACTGGGCTTACCTTTGGGGGAATTTCACCCAGGATCGATGGGGAGACATATGAGTGATACTTGACGGCATCGGTGGGGACTCATGCACCTGAACCTCTTCTACATCACTCATGGGCATAGTCAATTTTGTCATTGTCCTTTGGCACCTTGGGTATGAGCAGCGGGGTACGCGAGACTCACCCAAGATATTTGGATGACACTCAGCACACTAGGGGAGATACTTATCAGCAGTGGCACTGGATCGGGGTGCTAGTTAACAGCCACAGGTTAGGGGATAAGATGATCCTCTGCAGGGGTGGCACATTAGTCATCGCTGAGCCTACGCTTGGGGAGCAGGTCATGAGCGAGACATGCGTCATTTTTCCCTCAGGGCATGTCGAGATCATGCATGAGCAGAGGATACTGGGTAAAGCAGAGGTAGCATCCCAGTATGTGTCTGGGCTCCATACATTGTATCGACACTTTATTGAGAGGGTGGATGGCATATTCAATGCAGATGAGGTGGCAGAGGTAAAACAGGAGGGCATTCCTTCTGTATGACAGGGTGAGGACTCTTTTTCATATGAGTCCATAGGATCAGTTGAGGATGCTCATGGGGAGCGAGAGCAGCCATGCAGAGATGGTGACAGTAGACCGGATCTGCATTCCAGTGTCCAGGGTGAGCAGTCACGGGACTCTGCGGGAGATACTCTGAGTGAAGAGTCCCTTGTGACGATTAAGCTAGAGCAGCAGGTGATGGAACTTGAGTCAACAGAGGAGGACACTATTCACATCAGGCATGATATTCCTTTGGGGGAGAGCCAGATGAGTGCCCACATTGAGCCGATGAGGGATATGCGGCTAACATTGGGGTTAGCCATTGAGGTGGGGCAGTTAGATGCACTAACATCGAATACAGTGACAACAGTTGCAGATCCATATCCTTTGGAGGTGTTGGAGGTTGATGGGATTGTTCTGCAGGGGGCCAGTAGACAGAGAGAGCATGACATTCTTGATCAGGAGTGGGAGGATTTGTTGTATATGGTGGAGCATCCATCTGTGGGTCGACACAGGGATGAGGCGCAGATAGACATACACGTAGTCAGCAGAGCTGCAGTGTTTTTAATGTGCAACACTCTCAAGGAGTAAATCGATGGAGCTTGCAACATATCTTGCCCACTTTGGCCAATTATAGAGAGAGGGGCTTTCTTATACAGGCATCTTTCATTGGCAGACAGGGTAGAGCAGTGGGAGTTGATTACGGGCTGGCGGAAACACTCCAAGCATGTTCCATATGCAGTTGTTGTTGCTACATCGGATTCTTCTTCCAAGATGGACTGGCGGGAGATCATGAGTTGGTACCCTCTTTATGGTACGGTATTCTTCGTAGGGAGCACAACAAAGCAAGGGCCCTTAGACATAGTAGATGTTACAGATTCCAGCTGACAGGGGGGCACAGGTCGTCATTTCTTCAGCACTCCATCTCGATTTCAGCAGAGTACTAGGATCAGCGTGGGATTGAGTCAGGACTTGGATTGGAGAGAGGTGATGAGTTGGTACACAGTTGATGGGACAACATACACAGTCACAGATACAATGCAACAGGGGTCATGGTCTTCGCCTCTTAGAGCATCCGTCATAGCGAGAGGCAGTGCGCAGTCCGAGCCGTGGGACTTGGGCGATTATTGGCCATGGTGGCGATGGGATCCGGGAGGATTGTTTGTTGACTGGTACCGTGAGAGATCAGTTTGGAATCTTGGAATTGAGAGATCCCTTCATATCAGGGTGATGCAGAGGACATGCAAGATTTAGTGGTGCATCTGGGACCTAGGCACCTTTTTGCAGTGTCGGTGGGGAGCACCAACTAGAGAGGAGGCTTGTTCAGGCATTGCTTGAGGAGAAGCAATTTTTTCCGAATGAGAATGCCACTTGAGAGAGCGAGAAGATTTTGTAGCATCCATCACTTCAGTTTCTTGAGGACAAGCAACATTTTTCTGGGGGGGACTGTAATATTCCTAGTTAGCGACAGCTAATTGGAATATTCTATTTCTTTTAGTTTTCCATCTATAGTTTGTAAATAAATAAAAAGTGAGTGAAGAGAGTTTAACTCACTTAAGTGAAAAAAGACATCCACCTAGTAGCACAATGTTGTGACTTAAGTGGGAGTCAAGGGGGGCCTAACACCATGTAGAGGAGGGGGCCTATGTACACTCTAGAAGCTTCTGCAAGCTTCTGCACAGATAAGGATGAGGATGTGGAGGAGAGAGAGAGGCTACGTTGCGTTTTGGAGGGAAACCAACGTTATAAAAGATGGAGGAGCCTCTTCATTTCTTTCATTCTTGAGTTGATGATTTTTGAGTGAGACATTTGTCTTCTTGAGCACGCTGGTTGTTTAGCCTGTTTGCAGCACTGTTTAGTGCATTGAGTGTCTCTGGTCGGAGATCTAACCCTTAACCCCGAGGGATTTCGAGTTCTTGTTCGGGCAAGGTTATTTCTTCAGTATTTTGTAAGAGGTTTTGCTGTTTGGGTTTGTTGCAGAGCTGGGCTATCATAGAGACTGCACAGTCGCTGGGAGAGAGGATGCAGTCCATTGTTGAGGAGCTTCGGATTGGGGTTTCTGCAGGTGATTTAGCCGGGATTTCGAGTAGAGGGTCAGCTTTTGCCTGTCAGAGGTTTTTGGCCAAGTTTGTGTCAGAATTTCAATTGTTTCTATCCAGCCACTACGTTGTACCTTGGGGGCCAGCGTAATTCACTAGGGAGGTAGTTTCTGGTGGTTTCGGGGGTTGGCCATTCTTGGAATGGTTTGTGGATCTTGTCGAGGTTGTCGAGGAGAGGAGATTTGATTATTTTCATCTCATTCCGGTAAGGGGATCAGCACCTAATCTTTAGTCGATTCCAGCAGTAGGAGCTACATGACATTTTTCCAGCAGCTAGGATGTAGTTAATAGAGCAGCCATTTCCTGTCTTTTATGAGAGTGTTTTCTCACTTGCCTTTGCAAAATCGCCTCTTGTACTTCATTACATTTATCAGATTAATAAAATGGCTCAGCATTTTCGCTCTATGTTTTCTGGTTGAGTTGCCTTAGTTGTTGTATTCTCTTTCTATTTCTATTATTGTTTTGAGCGCTCTAGTTCTATACCACTTGGTGTGTTATCTTTCACTCCTAGACAGAGTCTGGAAAGGGCTAGGTAGCCTCCAGATCTCATCCTCTTTCCGAGGCAGAATATCCGGTAAATGCCCTCCCAGTCTATCTCTAGTTGGAGTTTTCCGTGCTTTGGAGATATCCCTAAACTGGGATATTACACATCTCTTCTCAGAGATAAGCTACGAGTGCCCTAGCTATTTTATTTCCATTATGTCTGTAAGCATATTTCTGTTATTTGATATTAATGAAATAAAGTGTTATTTCTGCTCCATCTTTGTATTTATGGTTATATGTTTATTCTATTGCATTCCTGCACAAATCTGGATCAGTGATTTACATTTAGGTTTATGTTTTTACGTGAGATCTACCTCATAGTAGGGTGTGGATCACCTCTTTAAGCAATCAAAGGAAAAAAGGTTAATTCAATACAAAGAATAGAAATTGTTTCTCCAAAATCTTTTTTTGATGAAATATTTGTAAAATAAATTATATATATATATATTCATGTCAAAGTTAAAATATTTGAAAATTTTAATTATATCCTTATTCTAACTTGATAAATCCTGAATTAAATGAATATAAGGTGGTTGGATATAACAATAATAACCAAAGTTTTAAGGAAAAGTTTGGTATGACAAAATGGTAAAACCTATCCACCAAATAAACTTTACACCCATCATAAAGCATTTGAAGTTGTTGGATATAACAATACCTCCTATCCAATGAAGTGACTTCAAACTCATTAACATAAGTATAAAGTTTATCATGAAATTGGCTTTTCAAAAATCATCCACTTTCCATGATTTTATAGCAACTTGAAGTGACATGCAAAAAGGGCGTAGTCTAACTTATATACTAAATAGCCTTTTTAGCATGAATTCATCAAAATCGGACAATACAATTTCAAGATTTGTTGTTGTTTCAAATACGTTTTTGAATGCATAAATGGATTCAACACCCTCAAAACCCCCTAGGGGCACTCCAATTATACATATTAAACAATTTAACCTCAAGTTTTTAAATGTCTCTGTCTAATTTTGAGTCGTGAAAAAGGTCGTTTTCTCTATAAATTAAACTACCTATGCGAAAATTATCCTAGAGTTACCCTATTTTCTAGATTCAGAAATAGGAGCAACTTATTATTAATAATTTTTTTCCTAAGCTATTTTTAATTAAATAAGAGCATTGTTATATTTTTTACTCTCTTATTTTCCTCTTTAGGAGCATTATTATTTTTTCACTCTCTTAACAAATTTAATATTGTATTAATCCAAAGTTATTAAATTCAATAATATTAATATTAGGGTTACTAATGTTTTATTTCATGGTTTTAATAATAATTTAGTCCATGGTATTTGGCCCATAGGCTTCATCTAAATAAAACCTCTTTTTTTAGTGTTGGTAAATATAAAGAAATTTATGGAGTAAATATAGAAATATGTTTTATTTATTTACCATGCCTCTTTTATTTACTATGTTATTTGACCCATAGGTTTGGTATATAATTTGATGTTGATTTCTAATCCTATTTGATATATTTTTATTTATATACCACACCTCTAGCTCATTCATATTTTTATTTGTTTACCATATCTCTAGTTCATTTATATTTTTATTTATTTACAATACCCAAAAGAGATTTTATCTATTTAGCATACATTTACTTTATTTATATTTTTATTTATTTACTATACTTTTTTATAGTATTAGTAAGCCTATTCATATTTTAATTTTATATTGTGTTTGTACATAATAATAATTAGATTGATTTTTAAATAAGACTCACATTAGATTAACAATGTTAAATGTCAAACATTACATGCTAAATGTTTATGTTTAGGCTCAATAAAAAATGTTGAATGTTAAACATTACTATTTATATGTATCCCCATACTGAGTTGTAGAGCGCGCTAGATCAAAAAGATTACCATTTAAGTTTAGGAAAAATGATAAACCTCAGATGTATCTCCATACTGAGTTGTAGAGAACGATCCCCATATTGAGTTGTACAACGCCCCATATTGACTCGTAGAGCGCGATGGATCAAAAATATTAAATGTTAAACATTATCATTTAAATGTTAAATCTCATATGTATCCTCATACACGGTTGTAAAACACACTACATAAAAAATATTAAATGCTAAATATTACCATTTAAGTTTAAGAAAAATGTTAAATCTAAATGTATCCCCATATTATATTGTAGAGCGTGATCCCCTATGAAATTATAAAACGCGATCCATAAAAAATATTAAATACTAAACATTACCATTTAAATTTACTTTTTTAAATAACATCTTCCGAATACTCGATTGTAGATAGTCTCTCCTTGATTGTTGAGCATCTCCCCTGAAAATTAATTATTAATATTTTTTTTCCTACCCTATTTTTAATTAAATTGCAGTTTTCTTTTCTAAACTCTCCCTGTCCCCACTCTATGTAAAAGCTTTTCAATGAAATGTAATTTTGATCCCAATCTAATTTACTCGAGATGCGTGTTTGGCAGGTGTCCTTCTCAACTATATTATTATTACTCAATCCACCACGGACACGGTGTTTCTCTCGATTGGATATATCTTGGGTGCCCTCTCCATTCGTCTCTAAGGCGTCCTTCAAGTTATATATTGGAGACCTTGTAATCGCACACCACACCATATCGACGCCCGTTGCCTTAACCCCTCTGCGTCGTCATCTATTGCAGAGACCTCCGCAATATTCACCTCCTTCTCTCCCCCGCAATAGAGCCACCAATGAGGATTCGAAACCGGCATCGATCTTCCCCTTTTGTGTTTACTTTTCCTGATGCTCCATCAACTGTTGAACCCTCTTTTCCTGATGCCCTAATCTTCAATACTCCGTCAATTCTCCTCATGAAATCGTTAACAGAGTCGAGTGCAGCTCCAATAGTGTCAAACCACCAGCACCATTATATCGAGTCGTAGTCCAATATCCCCACCACGAATCCAGACATGGCGGGCGTGTTGAAGCCAAACGATAATGACGACGATTGCTCAGATTCAGCCGAGTTAATGCAAACCCCGCCATTCCCTGCAATACCCAACAAGGAGGATGCGGAGGAGTTAGAGAAACCTAGGGTTTGCACAGTAAACAAATATCCATGAGATGTTTCCTCATTTGTCCAAGATTTCCTTGCAAAACCCACTAGTGAACCAGACCAGCAATCCATGCAAAACAATAGCAACAGTGAGAGGAATACAAAAGAGAAGATCAGGGGGCCATTGATACCAAATCCTGTCAGTCCTACAAAGGTAATAGCAGAGGCAAGGCATCAGGTATATGATAGTTTTGGTTTAGGGTATATGATAGTTTTAGTTTAGGGTTTAGGGAAGAGTGTGTGTGCATTTTAAATATGCCCCTTGGTTAGGGTATGGGTTGTGTGACCTAGTCTCATACAGCACAAAACACTAACTTCTTTCACAATTACTGTATAGTTTATAGTTTTGACTTTTTTTAGAAATATTCATCATTGGCCCACATATTAATCAGATCATATTCAGCATAGTGCTGAATAGGTTTTTGTGTGGCTGTGCAACTGTGTTTACTCAGGTTCAGGTTCATGTGGAGGAAGATGATGATTTTAACAAAACTGAGATTGGTAGGTAATAGTTTCTCTCTATTACTGACAGTAACCATGTCAGAGCATTGTCATTACACAGTTTCATGTGTTTTTTTTTTTTTCTGGTAGAATATAAGAATCTAACTCAAAGGAACAACAGACTCTGTTCATAAATATAGCTTCCTGCTGTTAGGGATCTGTAATTTATTAGCAAGATTGGCAGAGTCCAATTACAGAAACAACATCGTTTCAACCACTTTTGGATTCTAGGATCTAGCCCTCCTGAATCCGGAGAGGGATCTCTCCAATGAGTGCAAAGATGGATTTGTCTTTGAATTTTAGGGTAATGATATTAGGCTAGTTATGAAGGCCAAGGGTTTTTGTTTTGTTTTGGATGGTTGAGCATGAATGTTACTTGAGGGGAAGGTTCCAAATGCAAAAAGTTTCAAAAGTGAGAAGTTGCAAGCAAATAGAACAACTTTGGCTGATAGATAGATATAACGCTGGTTTTTAGTCCATTGGGCTATGGAGTCATATATGGGCTTTAATTGAGCAACAACATCAAGTGTAATCCAAGGGGCAAGTCATCTAGACCACAAGATTGTTGAGATTTAAATGATGTAAATGGAAACATTAAAGTGTTGGAGGGGTGGAAACTGATAATAATTTCTCAGAGGATTTATAGTCAGTCCAAAAAAGAAAAGCCTCTTAAGTAACTGTTTAAAACCAACCAAGGACAGGGTTAACCATAAACTTCTTGGGCAAGTTTGTATTAAAGCAGCTTAATTGACAAACAATCCAGTAATCCACATAATTACTGCAAAGTAATACAAAGATCATAAGAAAAAAAGTGTAACTTAAGATCGTATAAGGTACTTTTAAACAGGCACCTTTCTACCACCTCAAGGAAACTTTGACCTGCTTTCAGAGAAAAGAATCTAGGAATCAGTGGCAAACCATATCTTCTTAGTATAAATTTATAATAGCAACAATGGAAATCACATTCAAGAACAATAAAAAGTAAAATGTATGACCTAAAGAACGCCAATCAAAGCTCCAATCGTTTTAAACAATATTGAATCATTCTTAAATAAACAAGCTTGAGGAAAACATTAAGATAAAGATTTCTCAGCCAGAGAAGGTTGCTGATATACAACAGATCCTAACCCTGTTTGAACTGTTCTTTACAGCGGAAAATGAACAATATGGCATACATAGAAGGAAAACAATTAACAAAGAAAGAAGCACTTCACCAGTGATATAGACCAGGATCCCAAGAGAAAGCTTGTTATTAATTTCAAACCAATTACAATCTTCAAGTCCAATGTTTCAGTTTAGCAATCATCTTCACTATTCAGCCTAACCACTCTATCACAAACAAAGCTTCAAGGGCCAGTGAACACTATGTACAAATAGAAGTCTCGAGCTCAACTGTATTTCAAAGTTCTGCAACCAACAACTTCTCATTTTCTACAGAAGTATTTATAGAAGAATGAGGAGGTGAGATCTCATAAAAGATCTGCTTAAAGTAATTAATACAGATTCAAGAATTCTTGGCCCTTTGAGGGGCTCAATGAAGAAGTTTACAGGTGGTTCTCTGTATTAACTATTTTACAATGAATATTAAAGCTCGGTGGGAGCCTTATTTGACTTTGAGGCTTTGTGTGCCGTGTGGAGTAACTCTGCAGATATTTCTGCATTGACTTCCTTGCAGAAGTAACACCCTAGCTTTGCTGGAGGTGAATATATGATTTTCTTCAATAACTTCGGCCTCTGCTTTGAAAGGTTTGAGGGAACAGGTGGCTCTGTGGTAGCTGAGGAATCAATTTTCCTCCTTTTTGTGGCGGTGGAGGGTTTGCTGTCACTAGAACACTTTAGGTATTCTGCAGACTTTGTTTTAGATTGGGGATTAGGCTTTTGATAACTATCTTAGCCGTAATCCCCATAAAAACTGTCTTCAATCCTCTGTGCTGACACCTTTCTGGTCTTCTACACTTGATGCTCTTTGACTGTGCCGGATTCTTGGTGCTTCGCTGCTACACAGGGCTGCGCAGGGTTATATGGCATCAATGCCTCATGAAACACTGATGAAAACATGAATTTGCACCCTGTGGCCGATTTCCTTTGACAAATCAAAAGAGGGAGGATCGTCACCCTCATATTTCTAATTTCCTTCTGAATATAGCAGAAAACGTTAAACCCCGAAAAATACAAATGAAAGTTATGAAATCATGCGTTTATAGGTTAAACTGCATTGGAGGTTGTGCGGAGGAAGCAGGGTCATTGGATCATGGAGCCGGGGTGCAGATCGACGGCGGAGATGCATCGGCGGGATGTAATGGGCAAAACCTTTGTAAACCACAAAAAATGACATTTTTCAGCTTTACAAAGGGGAAGGCGTATTTTATATGAATGGCGAGGGGATCATATGGTGGGCGCGGCGAGATCGATCACAAATCGCAAAAGTTAAAAATGCGATGGCGGATTATGCGACGGAGAGAAAATGAGATATTGCGATATGCAATGGGCGCCCAATTGCGGGGCCGTTGGGCGCATGGAGGAACATATGACCGAGGCGTTATATAGGGAAGGGGCTTATCGCAACGCAAAATTTCAATTTTGCGATGGTCTTTCAATCGACCCATCGTATTTTCTGGGATCGCGATTTTGCGATGGATCACAGCGCAGATTTTTGCGATGAACACTTTAAAATAAAACTGCAATTTGGATTTCTGCGATTTGCGGCTTTGCGATAAGCACCAAAGGGTTTAGAACTCGGTTCCAGGGTGCGGGTATATGGATGAAAAAGGGTTAGGGGCTTAAGTCCTATACATAAAAACATGTATTTTCATGGTTTTTGAAGGAAATGAAGGTTTCGATAAGGTTAAAAAGTGGGTTCTTAACCTTATAAAAGGGATTTTAATGAAATGGAAAGGGAGAAAAATGAAATTGTGGGTTTTTCATGGGAAATGGAGAATAGAAAATGGGGTTAGTGTGGAAGAAAAGGAAGGGGAACAAGGGGTTCTGCAGCAGTATTTAATCTTGAGATTTTTGATGGATTTTAGAGGCTTTTTAGGATGTAAACAACAATGTAGGATCTGGACAGAGGAAAAAGGTAGGAGGCCTTATAGAGACTTCAAGAGCCAAAAATTTTTAGCAATGAAATTTGTTCCTTGAAGGCTCAAAATAAATTTAGCCACATTTTGGTATAAAAAAATATTATAGGTGGATAACAGTGGCTGCACTTGGGGATGGTGCCTTCTTGAAGGCATCAAGAATTCAGACTTGTTTTTTCTAGGAGGCTGACCTGTGCCTGATCCATTAGGCTGACCTTCTTTTGCTGGATGATCTTGCTTTGAAAAACAATTTAATAGCCATGAAAACAATGGTCCTTCATCAATACAAAATTTCTACCTACCCAATCCTACTGATCTAGCATTTTTTCTTCATCAGAGTGCACTTGGATTGGAAAAATATATTCACAAAATTTTATTCTTTTTGAAAGGAGGAAATCTAATCTATTTCTACTCCTTATTTCTCCCTGAACTCAGATTAAACAGTTGAGCTCAGATATTTCTCTACCTAATCTACTGTCTATTGGGATTAAACTGTCCAACAAAATTTCATTCTCTAAATTCTAAGACAAAAATTTAAAAACAGTCAAGTTAAGATTAAGCTGTTTAACTTGCTGTGATCTATGGAATAAAAACAAGCTGCACATAGATTATTATTTGCAGAAAATTAAAAATCAAAATGGAAGGCTTAAGATCTGAAAGTTTCTCATCATGGCCTTCTCTTTTCTTCACAACTCTGTTTTTGCTCCTATTTGAGCTGTCTCTTCCTTGACATCTGATTCAGATTTTGGGAAAATTAGAACCCATTTTTCTCTTTTATGACTTAGAAAATAAAAATGGTTTTGAGTCATCTCTCTTTGGAAACTTTGGTTCAGATTTTGAGTTTGTTTGAACCTTCATTTCTATCCTAATCTATCTACTGATAAGCCAAGATTGAACAGTTTGGAAAATCGAATTCACTACCCTATCAGCAGAAAATTTAAAGCTAATTAGTCAAGATTAGGCAGTTTGACTAACTAGAAGTGTGTTTTGAGGAGTGGCATTTGAGCTTGCACACTTTCAGATTTATTTCTCTTTTTGGCATGGGGTTGTGCCTTTCTTGTTTTCCTTCTGCCCTCTTTTCATTTTCTTTGTTTTTGTATTTTTGATTTTTTACAACTTGAATGCAATGGTGGATGAAATATTTATAATGGAAAAAGAAAAAGGAAGGCTTTAAAACATATCATGAATCAAGAGAAGTAATGCTTGAGTATCCTGCCATTGATGGGACCCCCAAACAATTCTGATCCATCCAACTGCTATAAGAAAAATGCGTTATTACCAGCAATTGAATGAATAGAGTAAGGGCCAAGCCATAGGTTGTCAAATTTTCCGTGCTTGCCCCTTTCTTCCCTTCTTGAGTCCCACTTTAAAACTTTGTCCCCAATCTTGAAATTGCTGGCCTTTGTTCTTCTATCAAAAAGCTTTTTAATGCTGTCTTGTTTGTGCAATGCCTTGTTATACACTTCCTCTTTAGTCTGTTGAAGATGAATGGTCTGATTTATTCTTCTGGTCATGTCATTTTCTTCAGTCTGCAACTCTTGAATCAACTTCATTACTGGCACACCAAGGCTGTTTGGAAAAATTGCATCTGTACCATACACAAGCTGAAAGGGTGACATACCAATAGATTTCTTCAAAGTTAATCTGTCAGCCCAAAGTGCATGAATCAGCTTTGTGTGCCAAGACTTTTTGTTATCCTCCAACAGTTTCTTGATTATGTTCACTAAGCTTTTGTTGGAAGATTCTGCAAGTCCATTACCTTGGGGGTAATAGGCTGTGGAATGCCCCAATGTTATCTGATATTTGTGACAGAATTCAACCATTATCTTAGATCCAAATGCTGCTGCATTATCAGTGATGATCTTGGTAGGACAACCAAATCTGGAGAGAATGTTAGTCTCCATGAATTTTATGATAACTGAATCATTGGCCTGCCTACAAGGGATGGCTTCTATCCACTTAGTGAAATAGTCTGTGGCAGTGAGAATCCATCTATGCTGGGCAGAGGATGGTGGATGGATTTCTCCTATGAAGTCAAGACCCCACTATTGAAAAGGAGCTTCGACAGTGATTGGATGCAGAGGAAGGGGTAACAATTTTCTCTTGCCTTCAAATAGTTGGCATTTATGGCAAGTATTGGTTACTTTGTGTACATCATGAAAAAGAGTAGGCCAATAGAAACCAACCCTCAAGATCTTGTTGGCTGTTGACTTCCAGTACAATTGACCTCCACACTCTCCTTCATGGAACTCCTATTTAATCTTCTCTGCATCAAACTCAGGCAAACATTTAAGCAATATACCACTTGCATTTTTCCAATAAAGACATTCAGCAATAATGCAATAGTTTACAGCCTTTAACTTTAGGAAACTTGCCTTTGTTTTTGATAAACCAGGAGGTGTATTTAGATTAGGAAAAACATAAATAATATCAGTATACCAAGGAGAATTCACAAAATGGTCTTCAATAATGGGAGCTGAGAATTCTTCTTGGTCATCCAAAGCATTAATCATATTAATATCAAGAACTTCACAATTTGATTCGGCCATTAATTTAGCTAGACCTTGGCCTTTGATGAGCTTAGTGGGTTTTATCTATAAATCATATTCAAGAATAACAACAATCCACTTACCTCTCTTACCATCCGGATCCTGGGTTAGAATGTCTTTAACAACTGAATTTGGGACAAAGGCAATAATGTGTGAGTGAAGGATGTATACCCTGAAGTCCTTCAAAGCTTTTACCAAGGAAAAAGCTTGCTTTTCAATAATGTTATACTTCAAAGGGGCATCCCTCAATGCCTTGCTAAAGAATGCAATAGGCTGCTCTTGTCCTTGTGGATTTTTCTGTAAAAGGACAGCAGCTATGGTATGTTCTGATGCAAATGAGAAGATATAAAAATCTTTTGAAAAATCAGGGCTTATGAGAACCGGTGTTTTGGTTAATTCTTGTTTCACCAGCTCAAAGGATGTCTTTGCATCCAAGGTCCATTTTATCCCTTGCTCCTTCTTCAACATGTTTGTGATATTCCTAAGGAGCTCAGCCAAGTTAGGGATGAACCTTCTCAAAAAGTTAATCTTCCCAATGAAAGACTGCAACTCTTTGATGTTTCGAGGATGAGATATTTGCAATATGGCCTCAATCCTCTTGGGATCAATCTTAATACCCTCCTCATAAATAATGTGCCCAAGAAGTTTACCTTCTTGGAGACCAAATAAAGTTTTCTTAGGGTTTAAAGATATCCCAAACTTTCTGCACTTCTCGAAAACTTTCCTCAAATGTCCTAAGTGTTCTTCATCTGTTTTTGAAAACACAGTTACATCGTCAAGATAGATAATGATGAAGAAGCCCAATTCTTCTGAGAATGCTATGTCCATGGCTCTCTGAAAAGTTGCTCCAGCATTCATTAGACCAAAAGGCATTTTCACATACATGAAAGTGCCCCATGGTGTAGTAAAGGCTATCTTTAATTGATCAGCAGGGTAAACCAAGATCTGATTGTACCCCGAATAGCCATCCAACAAAGAAATTCTTCTAGACCCTACCACCCTTTGTAGAATGTGATCCATCTTTGGTAAAGGGTAGTTGTCTTTTAATGAAGCTTTGTTTAAGTCCCTAAAGTCTAAACAAAGCCTGATTTCTCTAGTTTTCTTCCTAACAGACACCAGATTAGATACCCATTCAGAATATCTAACAGGGACAATAATACCAGCATCATACATTTTCATGATCTCCTTCTGAACCAACGGCAACTGGACAGGGTTTATTCTGCGCAGTTTCTGTTTAAATGGTTTTTGGTTTTCTTTAAGAGGGACTTTGTGCTGTATTATTTCAGTGTCATAGGATTTAAGATCTTTGTAACTCCATGCAAAAACATCATAAAATTCTTTGAACAACTCTATGTATTTGAGTTTAATGTGAGCTGGCAAATTTTTGGACAGTTTGATTATTTTCGGTTTCTTTTTACTGCCAATATTGCATTCTTCCACTTCACTCTCTACAGGATCCAATTTTGGCTTATTTGCCACATCGTTAAAATCGAACAACTCTTCTAAAGGGGTCAGACCTCTAGGCAAACCTTCGTCTTTAGAGTGCAGAGTTTCCAATTCTTCTATTTCTGATTCTGCACTTAATTCTGTTTTGTTACTAAGTTTTCTAGACAGTAGGTTAATATTGACAGGTTCAAGAGACGATTCTTCTTTACCAATAAAGTTTTCTTCACTGCAGTCTGTATCATAATCTGAGTCCAAACTATGCAGTTCGAATTCATTTCTAAATTGCATGAAGTCTTCTATTTGTTTGTCATTGTCAAACACTTGCCAATATTTTTCGTTATTAGGCACTGCTGGTCTAAATTTTATCGTATTTGTGTTGTCTCTAGTCTCATATGGCGTTAGACATGTCCTGGCTGCAAAAGCTAAATTTTGGGCCGCAATGTTCTTTTTCCTTGGGATGAAACTCAGGTTTGACTCCTCAAATGTTGTCAAAAGGTCCATGACATCATTCCAATAGGCTCTAAGTCTGGGATGATTTGCATTATACTCCCCATTGACTTGCCTAATGATTAACTCAGAATCCCCATACACGTTAATTCTTCTGGCTCCTAACTTCTTCAAGAGATGCAAGCTTAAGAGAAGGGATTCATATTCTGCTATGTTATTTGAACACTGAAAGTTTAATTTGCATGAAATGCATTCTGTGTGGTTGTTTTTAGTGTTAGTGATCCAAACACCTGCACCAACATTATTTCTAGTGCATGACCCATCAAAATACATACTCCACAGAGGAATGGTCTTGGTTTCATCACGTTTACTGTCCTCTTCAACTATCGCGCCTTCTGATTTTTCGTGATTAGCGGCACCTGATTGAATTTGTTTTGACTCTTCAGACTTTTCGTCAAGAAGAGTAATGCTTTTTTGAGTGTCAAGGTTTAAAAGAGAAGGACGTACGACTTGTAGCTCAAGACCCATATTTGGTTTGCTATTGTTTAAAGGTTCAACAAACTGTTTTTACAGTTGCGTGGTATTTACCTCCTCCTCTCTATCGGCCAATAATCCTGATAACACGATTTTTTCACTAAGTTCTTCATCGTTAAACATGATAAAAGAATCAAGGCCCGTATTGACAGAATAGATAGGAGAGTTTTGTGGTCTGTCTTGGCTTGTGACTGTGTACTGCATATGGGACTCCCTGTAAAGTCTTCTAGTTTGATTGAAAATAGGGATAGTCGCATAGGTCATGTCCATTTGCATGGTTCCCTGCAACTTAGCCCCCCAAGATCTTGATAAAAGCATTCCATATTTCGGGGGTACATCAGCCACAACAATATCCATGAGTAAGCATTTGGCTAGAATCTGGGCTAAGTTAACACAGAGATCTTTGATTAGTCCTAAAAATTTTACTCTACAGGAGTCAAAGGAGTATAGGTCCTTGTAAGGTCTGGTGATCTCTAAACCAAGGCTCTCCATCACAGCTTTAGGCATTAATTTATGAGAAGCCCCGGAATCATGCATAGCGTTGTGTAAAGTTTTTTCATGAACGTTTAAAATTACGTAGAAAGGAGGAACAGGTCCCTCTTGATATCTACCTTCAATCTTTGGACCAAAAACAAGCTCTAGCTGGTCATCACTGAGATTGACTGTATCTCCATTTTCCTCTATATTCAAAGCCTTCAAAATTTGGGTCCTATATACATGTTGGGTAGCTAACTCAGTCAAAGGAACAGAGATTTTAATCTTTGACATTTCCTGTTCTAGGCTGAAAGGTATTTGATTCTTTGGAGTGCTGGCTTCAGCCTTATTTACTGCCACTCTGTCAGCAACAATAGCTTGCTGACTTGTTTTATCTACACTTGAGACAATGGTTGTAAGACGAGTACTAGCTGACGTGTTAGTACTGCTGGAGTCTGCACTCTGTTTTTCAGTGTTTTGAGTGCCTTTCTCTTTACCTTTACCAGAATTTACAGCCACCATTTTTTCCATGTGTTTGACCGTTTTAGGCTTGGTTGACATGTTGTTTTGTGAAGATTTGTCAGAGGTTTTGGTGTAGGGGGCTTGTCGATTAGTCTTGCTTCTAAGGTCATATTCCCTTTGAGTTTCTAGGATGAAATTTTCCATGTCTTGATAATGATTTTCGTCATCATCTCTTTTGTCATCATATGGTGTATATAGACCTTGTTTTTTATCATAATGAATCTCAAAGTCATCATCATTGACCTCCAGCATGTTGATAGCACCTTCCTCTTTTATTTCGTCTATTTCTTCAACCTCACTTATATAGTTCTGATGAAAGGGAGGAGTGATCTGTTGATCATCTTCCCTAGGTCTGTTTGGAGGTTGGTTCCTTCTAACATTCTGATTCTAGTTTTGGTTTCTATTTTGAGGAGCAGTTTTATTTTGACTTGGTTGTGCTCTTTTAATTATGCTCATCTCTTTCATCATCTCCTCCATCATCCTTTCCATCTTTGAGTTGGAAGTAGAAGGTGTGGACTCCTCTCTAAAAGATACCCTCTTTTCAGCTCTCATCCTTGCTCTCTTCTCCATCAAGTTTACTTCCACAGAAAGAGCACCCCTTTGCATGTCTTCAAGAGTTGCAAAATCTCTTTCTCTTAGTGAATAGGTCATATCAGTGTCAAAGCCTTCAGGAAACTTGTTTAAATCTTAACTTTGTGGAGGTTTTAATTCAGGGGAGAGTGCATTCTACACACTGTTAAATATAGTGCAATAAGCTTGTACACTTTCCCCTAGATTCCTGTGGAGATTGTTATAGTCAGCAAGGACTTGGAGAGGATCCTTCCTCACTTCCCATTTGTTTTAGAATGTTTGATGGAAGCCTTGGAGATCATTTATACTATGGGGGGCTAAGCCTTTAAACCATTTTCTTACTTCTCCCCCTAAGATTTGAGCAAATAATCTGAGTTTGACAGAATCATCATCAATTTAATTTCTGTCAAAGTGGTCATTCATCTTGTCCACATGTTGTGATTCTGTTGTAGTATTTCTAGCATCATATAATGGAATTTTGGACTGATAGTCCTGTGGAAGATTGACTAATGGTACAGGAAGGACTAAGGGAGCATACCATGCTGCCATGATAGGTGGTGGGGGTGGATTTACAAGAGGTGGAGTGGGCTGAAGTGGGGTGGTTTGAACTGTGGATGTAGGGTGAGTAGATGTGGATGGGCCAGGAATAGACTGTTGAGCTGATCTTGGATGAGAGACACCTAGATTGTGAAGGAAATGTAAATCAGGAGGTGTTGTTTCCCTGCTACCAAGATGTTCACTTGTTTCTGGGGATGAATGTGAAGACTCAGAGTCTATCCAAATTATATCATCAAATGACCTAGTTCTGAATGGATTTACTAAGTCAACTTGTGATTGTTGTAGAGCCGAAAGATTTTCAGGGACTGAATTCGCTCTCAAGGGTGATCTGAAAACAATTGATAATTTAATCCTAGGAGACTTCCAAAGGATTCTTTCTGGGTCATCAACTATCTCAGGTGGGTTAGGGTTAGGATGGGCTCTAGTGTGAATCTTTCTAGAAGCCACTATGCTGTGTTTTTAGACCTGAACAAACAAGACGAGTTCAACCAGATATGACAATCTTTAAGAGGTCAACTA
Source organism: Pinus albicaulis (assembly GCA_034641835.2). Lineage (NCBI taxonomy): Eukaryota > Viridiplantae > Streptophyta > Pinopsida > Pinales > Pinaceae > Pinus > Pinus albicaulis. Next base: position 169,436 of record JAXQQM020065715.1, read on the forward strand.
ATCTGTTTTCACAAATTTAATCCTACAGTCCTCTAACTGAGTTTGATTGATATTATAATGATAAGGGTTCTTCCCAGTGGAGTCTTAGGGTCTGTTAAGGATTGTGGAGTCGCCAAGTGGAATTTTTTAGCTCCTTTGGAGGTAAAAGGTTTTATGGTCCACCACCATGTTTATTGAATACCAATCTGAAAAGCTTTTAGGTTTTCCTGAGTTGTTTTTAGTAGTGTGGTTTTTAAGAATACCCTAACTCTGTTTCAAAACTTAGCTACGGTTATGAGACAAAGGCAGTCTACTCTTATGTCTAAGCTAGCTGATTTTTCAAGGTTAGATAAAGTCTTATGAGAATCCTAGGGTCGACCTAGATTGTCACTGATTCAAACAAGTTTCATCATGATTACCATTTTTGTGGTAGTGCTTGAAAAGGCTGCTTTTTACTCACAATTTTTTCTTGAATCAAGGGTTTTCTGAGGTCTCTAAAAGGTATTAAAAACCCACAGATCCCCAGCGGAGTCGCCAGAAATGTTAGGGATCTGTAATTTATTAGCAAGATTGGCAGAGTCCAATTAAATAAACAACATCGTTTCAACCACTTTGGGATTCTAGGATCTAGCCCTCCTGAATTCGGAGAGGGATCTCTCCAATGAGTGCAAAGATGGATTTGTCTTTGAATTTTAGGGTAATGATATTAGGCTAGTTATGAAGGCCAAGGGTTTTTGTTTTGTTTTGGATAGTTGAGCATGAATGTTACTTGAGGGGAAAGTTCCAAATGCAAAAAGTTTCAAAAGTGAGAAGTTGCAAGCAAATAGAACAGCTTTGGCTGATAGATAGATATAACACTGGTTTTTAGTCCATTGGGCTATGGAGTCATATATGGGCTTTAATTGAGCAACAACATCAAGTGTAATCCAAGGGGCAAGTCATCTATACCACAAGATTGTTGAGATTTAAATGATGGAAATGGAAACATTAAAGTGTTGGAGGGGTGGAAACTGATAATAATTTCTCAGAGGATTTATAGTCAGTCCAAACAAGAAAAGCCTCTTAAGTAACTGTTTAAAACCAACCAAGGACAGGGCTAACCATAAACTTCTTGGGCAAGTTTGTATTAAAGCAGCTTAATTGACAAACAATCCAGTAATCCACATAATTACTTTCAGAAAGTATGAAAACACATAAGAAAAACAAAGTGTAACTTAAGATCAAATAAGGTACTTTTAAACCTAGTTTGCTTTCAGTCAACACCAAGGGAAACTTTCAGAATTTTCCTTTGGAGAAAAGAATCTAGGAATCAGGGCAAACCATATCTTCTCTGGTCTAACTTTAATAGCAAATAATGGAAATCACATTCAAGAACAATGTTTAAGCAAACAGAAGGATGAAGTAACGCCAACATTCCTAACTGTTTAAACAGTATTGAATCATTCTTAAATAAACAAGCTTGAGGAAAACATTAAGATAAAGATATCTCAGCCAGAGAAGGTTACTGATATACATCAGATCCTAACCCTGTTTGAACTGTTCTTTACAGCGGAAAATGAACAATATGGCATACATAGAAGGAAAACAATTAACAAAGAAAGAAGCACTTCACCAGTGATATAGACCAGGATCCCAAGAAAAAGCTTGTTATTGATTTCAAACCAGTTACAATCTTCAAGTCCAATGTTTCAGTTTAGCAATCATCTTCACTATTCAGCCTAACTACTCTATCACAAACAGAGCTTCAAGGGCCAGTGAACACCATGTACAAATAGAAGTCTCGAGCTCAACTGTATTTCAAAGTTCTGCAACCAACAACTTCTCATTTTCTACAGAAGTATTTATAGAAGAATGAGGAGGTGAGATCTGATAAAAGATCTGCTTAAAGTAATTAATACAGATTTAAGACTTCTTGGCCCTTTGAGGGGCTCGATGAAGAAGTTTACAGGTGGTTCTCTGTATTAACTATTTTACAATGAATATTAAAGCTCGGTGGGAGCCTTATTTGACTTTGAGGCTTTGTGCGTCGTGTGGAGTAACTCTGCAGATATTTCTGCATTGATTTCCTTGCAGAAGTAACTCCCTAGCTGTGTTGGAGGTGAATATATGATTTTCTTCAATAACTTCGGCCTCTGATTTGAAAGGTTTGAGGCAACAAGTGGCTCTGTGGTAGTTGAGGAATCAATTTGCCTCCTTTTTGTGGCGGTGGAGGGATTGCTGTCACTAAAGCACTTTAGGTATTCTGCAGACTGTGTTTTAGATTGGGGATTAGGCTTTTGATAACTGTCTTAGCCATAATCCCCATAAAAACTGTCTTCAATCCTCTGTGCTGACACCTTTCTGGTCTTCTACAGCTGATACTCTTTGACTGTGCCGAATTCTTGGTGCTTCGCTGCTACACAGGGCTGCGCAGGGTTATATGGCATCAATGCCTCATGAAACACTGATGAAAACATGAATTTGCACCCTGTGGCCGATTTCCTTTGACAAATAAAAAGAGGGAGGATCGTCACCCTCATTTTTCTAATTTCCTTCTGAATATAGCGGAAAACGTTAAACCCTACAAAATACAAACGAAAGTTATGAAATCCTGCATTTATAGGTTAAACTACATTGGAGGTTGTGCGGAGGAAGCAGGGACGTTGGATCATGGAGCGGGGGTGCAGATCGACGGCGGAGATGCAGCGACGGGATGTAATGGGCAAAACCTTTGTAAACCACAAAAAATGAAAATTTTCAGCTTTACAAAGGGGAAGGCGTATTTTATATGAATGGCGAGGGGATCATATGGTGGGCCCAGCGAGATCGATCGCAAATCGCAAAAGTTAAAAATGCGATGGCGGATTATGCGACGGAGAGAAAATGCGATATTGCGATATGCGATGGGCGCCCGATTGCGGGGCTGTTGGGCGCATGGAGGAACATATGACCGAGGCGTTATATAGGGAAGGGGCTTATTGCAGCGCAAAATTTCAATTTTGCGACGGTCTTTCAATCATCCCATCTTATTTTCTGCGATCGCGATTTTGCGATGGATCACAGCGCAGATTTTTGCTATGAACACTTTAAAATAAAACTGCAATTTGGATTTCTGCGATTTGCGGCTTTGCGATAAGCACCAAAGGGTTTAGAACTCGGTTCCAGGGTGCGGGTATATGGATGAAAAAGGGTTAGGGGCTTAAGCTCGAGGGGCTTAAGTCCTATACATAAAAACATGTATTTTCATGGTTTTTGAAGGGTTTTTGAAGGAAATGAAGGTTTTGGTAAGGTTAAAAAGTGGGTTCTTAACCTTATAAAAGGGATTTTAATGAAATGGAAAGGGAGAAAAATGAAATTGTGGGTTTTTCATGGGAAATGGAGAATAGAAAATGGGGTTAGTGTGGAAGAAAAGGAAGGGGAACAAGGGGTTCTACAGCAGTATTTAATCTTGGGATTTTTGAAGGATTTCAGAGGCTTTTTAGGATGTAAACAACAATGTAGGATCTGGACAGAGGAAAAAGGAAGGAGGCCTTATAGAGACTTCAAGAGCCAACAATTTTTAGCAATGAAATTTGTTCCTTGAAGGCTCAAAATAAATTTAGCCACCTTTTGGTATAACAAAATATTATAGGTGGCTAACACCTGCCATATACTGAAAAAGTAGTGAACCCTTGTATGAATTCGTGACTCTAAATCATGGTCACTTGACAGTAATCCACCAGCTAGAAATTAGGGCATGAAATAAGCTGTTCTTACCAGTCAGTTTTTGAAATATTAAAGTCACCTGCCATGCCTTTGGGTAGGAAGAAAATGACTACACAGAGGCAACAGTAAAGATTGAGTGCACAACATTCTGTATTTAAGAAGGATGATGGAGAAATCCGTAAGGAAGATTTAGATTGTGATGGGCCGCAGCCACAGATAGCAGAAGAAATTAAATTCGTGATGGGCAGAGCCGTTTTTGTCTATGGAGGAACAGACTTAATTAAAAACCAGTCATTTCGGGCTTTAAAGCCCTCAACAACCACAGTGTCTTGTTGATGAAGAGTTTGCTATGTGATGCGATCAAATCGCAAATCGCAATCACAATAATCAAGTGTCTTGTTGATATGGAGGAGTTCCACAAAGCGGAATGGTTGTACGCAATACAACCGAAACATATATTATAAATCGCCCCCACCAACAGCCGAGGCCCGTGGGTCCACTTGACCACGTGGCGGAAACTCAATGGAATTGCAAGTTTCAATCACAAGGTTCAATCAGCGGTCTTTTGTTTTGTGTTCCGATCAAAGGCCGGACCCGATGATATTATATGCCACAGTTGAATGGGCAATCGCATCCGGTTGTCCAATCGCAATCGGAAACTCTTAAGTGTTGGGCCCGATTGCACCGTTGAAATTGGCGGACTCGATGGGGTTATACGATGGAGTTAATAAGTCCATCGCGTCCGTTGTGTAATCGCAATCGGAACTTCCGGTTGATCGCACGCCTTTGTAATATGCTGCGATTGAAGTGGCGGACCCGATCCAGGTATAGGCCGGAGTTTATATTTGCCAATCGCATCCGTTTTCGGATCGCAATCAGAACCTTTGGTTGTAGCGCTTATTGTGTTTAAAAGGCGGACCCGATAAGGTTATACATTGTGTTTAATAGTTTGATCGCACGTTCAAAGTGCGTTGGTTATGTGGGACCAACAGTTTAATAGTTTTTTTTAATATTTCATATAGCATTGTAATGTTTTTTTTATGCGGCATATAAAAGCCAAAAGGGTCAGCAAGCCTAGGTAATGGGATTTGTATTGTTTTATTGTTTCGCACAGCAGCGCAGAAACAACAGAGATACACAGCAGTGTGGATTTCATGAGACATAGTGCATTGTTTTGAAAGAAAAGAGTTTTTATGTGCACTGCGTTTGTAGCAGTCACCATTGTAGTTCATCCCTCTGTTAAGAGGAAGAATTTGTATCAGTTTTTTTTTGAAATAGAAGTTGTTTTAAAAGTCTGAAAAATATGTCTCCTGTCAAATTTGTTTAAATTTATCTGTGTTGTAGAGGGGAGATTATTCTCTCCTTTTCTGTTGTTTGGAATTCTCAAAATTCCAACATGGTATCAGAGCTAGTTCAGGCTCTTTGAAGGTTTCAAAGAAGCTGAAGAAGAAGAAGACTTGTTGCAGCGTTTTCTCTAGTAGAGTGAAAGCTCAACAGAGGTCAAAAGATCAGGTATTTCTCAAAGATAACAAAGTTGTTGTTTTTTTTTTAAAAGAGTTTGTTTTTTCAAGAAGGAAAGACAGTTTATTTAAGCTTAGAGTTCAGTTTTGAATCAATGGTAGACCAAGCACTGGTATGAGTCTTGGAAATGTTCAGCTTCCACAGTTTAATTGAAAGAACTATGATTATTGGGCCATTACCATGAGAGCCTTGTTTGTATCAAAAGACTTATGGGAGTTTGTAGAAGATGGTTTTGTTGAACCAGCTGATGAGTAGGCTTTTAATGCCTTAACTCAAGCAGAGAAGGATGTGTTGAAGAATAATAGAAAGAAAGACTCTAAAGCTCTCTTGTTATTGCATCAAGCTGTAAATGAGAGTGTGTTTCCAAGGATAGTAGCAACTAAGAAATCCAAGGAGGCATGGGAAACTCTGAAAGTAGCCTATCAAGGTATGGAGAAAGTTAAAACAACAAAACTTCAGTTGCTGAGAAGAGATTTTGAAACTCTTTGCATGAAAGAGTCAGACAGTGTAGAAAATTTTTTTACACATGTGATTAGGATTGTAAATCAGATAAGATCCCATGGAGAAACTCTTGAAGAAATAAGGATTGTGGAGAAACTTTTGAGATGCTTACCCTCAAAGTTTGATGTTATTGTAACCACCATAGAAGAGACCAAAGATCTCTCATAGTTCACAGTGGATGAACTTCATGCCTCGTTGATGACTCATGAACAAAGATTGAGCAGAGATGAACACTCATCTCTTGAGCACGCCTTCAAGACCCAGATGCCTTCAGGAAGAGGAAGAGGTCAAGGTAAAGGAAGAGGAAGAGGCAGAATCCAGAATAGAGGTGGAAGGAACAACCCTTCACATTCACATGGAAGGAGCAACAGTTAGAGTCAGAGCCACGGCCAAAACAACAGTCAGCAAGGTGGACATCAACACCAACATGCTCATGGACAAAGGTATGACAAATCCAATGTCCAGTGTCATTATTGCAAGAAATATGGGCACTATGCTAATGAATGTAGAAAGAAGCAAAATGACATGAAAAATAAGCAGAATGCTAATGTAGCAAAAGAAGAAAAGAACCCAAGTAATGTGCTATTAGCTTGTAATGTAGCACAGGATAAAGAAGATGATGTTTGGTTCTTAGATTCTGGATGTAGTAATCATATGACTGGCAACAAAGCAATGTTTGCCAATCTAGATGAAGAAGTTAAATCTGAAGTGACCACAGGGACTGATACTAATATTTCTGTCAAAGGAAAAGGCAGAGTAAGTATTCGAGCAAGAAATGGGGAGCAGAAATTTGTCCCTGATGTGTATTATGTTCCAGGTCTGAAATGTAATCTTTTGAGCGTTGGGCAGCTCATAAACAAAGGTTACAATGTAATATTCAAAGATGATGTGTGCACAATTAAAGATATACCTCCAAGCAAGAAAATTATTGCTGAAATACAAATGACCAGCAATAGAGTGTTTCCACTCAAGCTCAAAACTGACTTGAAGGGAAAAGGAAAGAGTATAGCAGTTGTAACACAAGAAGCCTTTCAGAAGGAAGCTAAAGATGAAAATTGCTTATGGCACCTGAGATTTGGACATCTCAATTTCGGAGGATTAAATTTGCTGCACAGAAAAGGAATGGTAAGAGGTTTGCCATTGATTGAGAAGCCTGACAGCCTATGTGAAGGTTGCATCTTGGGAAAGCAACATGGAGAAAATTTTCCTTCAGGGAAAAGCATAAGGGCAAAAGCACCCTTAGAGATCATTCACTCAGATTTATGTGGGCCGATGCAAACATCATCTGTTTCGGGCAGCAATTACATGCTGACTTTCATAGATGATTTCAGAAGAAAAGTGTGGGTTTATTTTCTGAAATATAAGAGTGAATTTTTTCAGAAATTTTGCCATTTTAAAGCTCTCGTAGAAAAACAGAGCGGACTGCACATTAAATTCCTCAGAACCGACAGAGGAGGAGAATACATATCAAAGGAGTTTCTGCGTTTTTTCAGAGAGAACGACATACACAAGAAATTTACCACCAGGTACACGCCGCAAGAGAATGGAGTTGCTGAAAGGAAGAATCGAACCATAATGGAGATGGTCAGAAGCATGTTGAAGGCGAAACACTTGCCGAATGAGTATTGGGCAGAAGCAGCAAACTGTGCTGTATATATTTTAAATATATGCCCCACAAAAGCGGTAATGAACAAAGTTCCAGAAGAAGCGTGGAGTGGCAGAAAACAGGGAGTCACCCACATGAGATTTTCTGGATGTGTTGCATATGTACAAATTCCCGAAAAATTGAGAAAGAAGTTGGATAGTAAGGGGGAGAAGTGCATTTTCCTTGGATACTGTGAAGATTCCAAAGGATACAGATTGTATAACCCATCCACAAAGAATTTCGTGATAAGCGGAGATGTGCAATTTATGGAAGAAGAAGTGTGGGATGGAAGCATTAAGAAAATAGTCAATGTTAAAAATTGTTTGTCTCATGATGAAGATGAAGGAGATGTGGTTGAAATTAACAACCCATCCACTGCACAACCTCCAGCAGCGCAAGGACAGCAAGGGACGCCTCAAGCGGCAGCAAGAACACCCTTGAGAAGAAGTGACAGTGGTTCACCGAGCACACCACATGGAGCAGAATTGATTGCTTCATCAAGCACTGCTACACCAAGTGAAAGAGGAGCAAAGTTCAGAAGTCTTAGAGAAATCTATGAGCATGGAGCAGCAGATGAAGGTATGAATTCCTTATTTTCTTTGTATTGTCAAGTTGATGATCCTATTCATTTTGAAGATGCTATTAAAGATAGAAAATGGATAGAAGCTATGGATGATGAAATTAAAGCCATAGAGAAGAACAAAACATGGGATTTGGTTGATCTCCCAGAAGGTAAGGAAGTTATTGGTGTAAAATGGGTCTATAAGACCAAAAGCAATGCTGAAGGAAAAATAGAAAGACAGAAGGCCAGACTTGTTTTCAAAGGATATAAGCAGAAGCATGGGATTGATTATGAAGAAACGTTTGCACCAGTTGCAAGAATGGAAACAGTAAGAGCAGTGTTGTCCATAGCAGCACAAAACAAATGGAAAGTATACCAAATGGATGTAAAATCTGCATTTCTAAATGGAGTTTTAATGGAAGAAGTATATGTGGAACAACCTCTTGGATATGAGAAGAAAGGCCAACAACATAAGGTCTGCAAATTGAAGAAAGCTCTTTATGGGCTGAAGCAAGCACCAAGAGCATGGTACAAAAGAATAGATTCCTATCTATTGGAGAATGGATTTGAGAAGTGTGAGGGATAACCCACCCTCTACATCAAATAAAAGGATGGTAAGTTATTGATTGTTGTTTTATATGTTGATGGTTTAATTTTTACAGGTAATGATGACTACCTTGTTGAAAACTTTAAAACAGTCATGAAAGATGAATTTGAAATGACTGATATGGGTTTATTAAGATACTTCTTGGGAATAGAAGTGGAGCAAGGTGAGAAAGGGATTTTTATTTCTCAAGCAAAGTATGTGAATCAAGTTTTAGAAAGATTTAATATGCAGACGTGCAAAGCTTCAATTACTCCCACAGTAATGGGATTGAAGTTGAGTAAAGATGACAGCAGCAAGGATTTTGATCCAAGTTTGTATAAAAGCATAGCTGGCAGCCTCATGTATTTGACTGCAACTAGGCCGGATATTATCCATGCTGTTAGTTTAATTTCCAGATTTATGGAGAAGCCAAAAGAAGCACATTGGCAAGAAGCAAAAAGAATTCTGAGGTATGTGAAAGGAACAAAAAGATTTGGTATTTTATATACTACTTCAGAAAATTCAGAATTAGTTGGTTACACTGACAGTGATTGGGCTGGAAGTGTAGATGATCGGAAGAGCACTTCCAGTTATGTTTTTCATATGGGTTCAGGAGCCATTTCATGGGCTTCTAAGAAACAACCAATTGTAGCACTGTCTACAGCAGAAGCAGAGTATGTGGCAGCTACAACAACAGTGTGTCAAGCAATTTGGATGAGAAGAATGCTAAGAATTCTATGTCAAGAACAGGGGAAAGGAATCGTGATTTATTGTGACAATAGCTTAGCTATTGCATTATCAAAGAATTCTGTGTTTCATAAGAGAACAAAGCACATAGACACAAAGTTTCACTATATCAGAGAATTGGTGAACAATGGAGAAATTATTTTACAACATTGTAAAACAAAGGAATAATATGCAAATATTTTAACTAAACCATTAGGACAGAATACCTTTAAATTTTTAAGGAAATGTTTGGGTATGATGGATAACCCAGCAGCTGACTTTAAGGGGGAGTGTTGAAATATTAAATTCACCTGCCATGCCTTTGGGCAGGAAGAAAACGAGTACACAGAGGCAACAGTAAAGATTGAGTGCGCAGCACTCTGTATTTAAGAAGGATGATGGAGAAATCCGTAAGGAAGATTTAGATTGTGATGGGCCACAGCCACAGATAGCAGAAGAAATTGAATTCATGATGGGCAGAGCCGTTTTTGTCTACGGAGGAACAGACTTAATTAAAAACTAGTCATTTCGGGCTTTAAAGCCCTCAACAACCGCAGTGTCTTGTTGATGAAGAGTTTGCTATTCGATGCGATCAAATCGCAAATCGCAATCGCAATAATCAAGTGTCTTGTTGCTATGGCGGAGTTCCGCAAAGTGGAACAGTTGTACACAATACAACCGAAACATATATTATAAATCGCCCCCACCAACAGCCGAGGCTCGTGGGTCCACTTGACCACGTGGCGGAAGCTTAATGGAATCACAAGTTTCAATCGCAAGGTTCAATCGACAGTCTTTTGTTTTGTGTTCCGATCAAAGGCCGGACCCGATGATATTATATGCCACAGTTGAATGGGAAATCGCATCCGGTTGTCCAATCGCAATTGGAATCTCTTAATTGTTGGGCCCGATTGCACCGTTGAAATTGGCGGACCCGATGGGGTTATACGATGGAGTTAATAAGTCCATCGCGTCTGTTGTGTAATCCCAATCGAAACTTCCAGTTGATCGCACGCCTTTGTAATATGCTGCGATTGAAGTGGCGGACCCGATCCAGGTATAGGCCGGAGTTTATATTTGCCAATCGCATCCGTTTTCGGATTGTAATCAGAACCTTTGGTTGTAGCGCTTATTGTGTTTAAAAGTTGGACCCGATAAGGTTATACATTGTGTTTAATAGTTTGATCGCGCATTCAAAGTGCGTTGGTTATGTGGGACCAACAGTTTAATAGTTTTTTTTAATATTTCATATAGCGTTGTAATGTTTTTTTTATGCGGCATATAAAAGCCAAAAAGGCCAGCAAGCCTGGGCAATGATATTTGTATTGTTTTATTGTTTCACACAGCAGTGCGGAAACAACAGAGATACACAGCAGTGTGGATTTCATGAGACAGAGTGCATTGTTTTGAAATAACAAAGTTGTTCTGTGCACTGTGTTTGTAGCAGTCACCATTGTAGTTCATCCCTATGTTAAGAGGAATAATTTGTATCAGTTTTATTTTGAAATAGAAGTTGTTTTAAAAGTCTGAAAAATCTGTCTCCTATCAAATTTGTTTAAATTTCTCTGTGTTGTAGAGGGGAGATTATTCTCTCCTTTTCTGTTGTTTGGAATTCTCAAAATTCTAACATCAGTTGTGTCTTGTAATTTTTATTTATGGTAATAGTTTGGCTGACATGGCTGCGCTGTATTTGATTTTATTGTTGTCAAGACTGGAGTACAAACGCGAAGCAGGTATGCCAATATTATCTAGCATTAATGCAAATCCATGGTACACCATTGCTTCTTATTCTGTAACTTTAGTAATATAATTCGTTGGTTTATCTTATTTCTCAGCTGTGGAAACAAATACATTATCTTGTGGGAAGATGTCACAAGTAACAGAAGAAGAGCAGATGCTTGAATCAGAACTGCTGATAGTATTTTCAGAAGAAGTTGCTAGTTTGACAGTGAGAGAAGCTGGGTCCAAGCTTAAGCTAAGGAATATCAAGAACATAATTTCAGAAGGTCTTCCTCTGACACTACAGGTTAAGAGGGCCATGCTTAACAGTCCATATTTTTTACAGTTGGACGATGGAAAGTTTGCATTGTGGGACAATTTTCGCAATAGTAGAGTGGGCAGCTTGGATAAAAAAGAGAGAACGAGTTTGGAAATTGAGAGAATAACGGGCACCCACAAATTTGATAGAGAAGAGAAACCTGCAAGAGAATTAGGTCTAGAGCTTGCAGTTCCCAAAATAATGATAACCAAAGAAAAGAGGAGTCGAAGAGTAAGGGTCGATGAGAAAGAAGAGATTGGCTCTTGCAAAGAAGATGGTAAAAGGAGGAAGCAGAAAGTTGAGCAGAGATCATATGATTCAGTATATAGTGGGAATAATGGCGGTAGCAATAATTACAGTTGGGATAAAGATGCAGTAGTCTCCTCTGATTCTCAATGTTATAACAGTCAAAGTATTTCAGATGGTAATGGCGAGGCGAGTCAAAATGTTCTTTCCCCTTGGGACGAGGACGAGGACGAGAGATATAGAGCTGCTGTTTATACTTTATTTTCATGGTTCAGTAGAAATATTGGGATTTAGAAAGAGCTTCATCCTACCTATTGTCGAAAGAGGAAACCAGTGAAGGCGAGATCTCTGAAGGATCTACTCTGATATAACCCGATTGGCTTGTGATCAATTCGTGGAATAGGGATGGGCATTTATGTTGTGTTTCTTACCGAGGAATTCCAATATCCAGCTAGGGGAAAGTCTCTGCACTTATGAATAATGAATAATAGTGATTGCCCATAGAAAACTTTCAAAATAAGTTTTTATGCACACCATGCATCCATGCATGTTTTGACGGATGATCAATGATATCTTTTCAATACACTTTCCAATTTGATCAATGATATATTTTCAATACAATTATTTTTCTGTAAATTATGCTTGATTTTACACAGGGAAAGCAAACTAACCCAGTCTTAAAACTTACAACACCTCATGTCTAAAAAAATATTAGATTAGATTTTAGGTTTAATATAAAAAATCATATAAAATTATTTTTCAAAACTTCAAACTCAGTAAAGCACAATCTATTTGTGAATTGTCAAATGTTACATCAACTTGGAATAAGTTAAAAATTGAAGTAAATTGACATCATAGTTAAATATGTAATTTGTCTGAAGTATATTTATTAAAGTAAAAAATAATTAATCTTTTTACACAAAGAAGTTATACAATATTTGATGTGATGTTGTTATTTTCAATAGGAGCTATACAACCCATGATATTGTCATTGCTTCTTTACACAACCTAGTATATGAAAGTGACATTGTCACTTAATATTACATTAAAAAAACAAACTAGTAACACACACACACACATATATATATATATATATATATATATATCTGTGTGTGTGTGTGTGAGAAGTTCAATATATGCGACTGGTTTTGTCACATAAGTTTAAATTAAAAAATTTTAATATTCAAGAAAACAAAAAGAATATAAAATTTGTAACTAAATAAACACAAATCAATTCTTATTATCTCTGATATGTTGTATGAAAAATTACTTAAATTGACATCATAGTTAAAATGTGTTTCTATGAGGAAATTTGTATCAAAGTAAAGAAAATAATAATATGTTACATATGTAAATTAAATTTTTTTTTTGAGTTAAAATTAAGTAAATTTTTGTGCATTAAATTTTATTAAAGTAAGAAACAATATAATTCTTTTTAATATGAAGAAAATGGTAAAATACTTAGAAATTTTTTATATGAAATAAAATTTATCTAAACAAAAAAATTAATAAATATTTTAAATATTTTAGCTATATAAATTAAATAAATTGTACTTAGAATTGGCTACATTCTCATCATCTAAACAACAAAGTTTACTTCCTACACTATAAAGCCATATAGCCATAAATACTCTCTTACCATGATCTATAATAAACTGAATACACAGAAGCGTTATCTTGAGTTCCCCTCCGTGTGCGGTAACAATTGATTCAAATCATAAGTAGGACTTCTTAGAGGTTTCATTCAAGCATGTCTACACACCGAGCAAAATAGCTAGGCAAATATGCTTTTCAAACTTGGTCAATAAAATTGCTCTAAAAGTAAAAAAAAAATTAAAAAATGAGTATTTTTAAAATATAAATTATTTAACTTGTTATGATAATTCAACGAGTAAAAATTAATAGGTATTTTATATATGTCTAAATTATGCAATTTATAAAAGTTTTTGTGTAAAGTAAAATCAAATATTTAATGATAATAATATTTTAAATAAAAAATAATGCTTTAATAAATTATATATATATTATAGTTAAAATGTGTTTGTATGAGAAAATTTTATCAAAGTAAATAATAATAAGTATTTAAGATATATAAAAAATTAAGATTATTATTAGAAATATAAGTGTATATTTTAATTGAACTTAAACTATTCAAATCTGTAAATAATAATCCTTCATAATAAAAGAGGAAAGTGTAACACTTCTAATGAAAAAGAGTAAAGAGGTTTATGACACGAAGTAGTCCAAGTTGCACTAAAATTACTAAAGATGTATTCTTGATCTCCAAGCTCTACAAGAAATGTGAAGTGGATTTAGGGTTTGGAGGTTACACACAAGTTGTTATATAACTAGTTACATAAAAGTTGTTATATAACTAATTTAGATTTATCTTAACTTGGGATCTATCAAGTGTTGAGAGAGATGAAATATATAGAGGTGTAAACCTTCTTTTTGAGTGGAAAATTTGATGAAAGGTTTGCACCTAGAAACATTTGATAGATCCTGAGTTAAGATAGATCTACGGTGTTTTTTTAAACATTTAGAAATAGATTATTGAAATCACTTTGTTTCAGAGTCCCACAAGGTTTGACCCAGGGCAGAAATTAAATCATTCTAATTTGGTGGTGTTTGGCTCAACACATAAGTTAAATCATTGTAATTTGGTGGTATTTCGGTCAAGGAAAAAATTAAATAATTCTAATTTGAATCATTCTAATTTGGTGGTAAAAGTGATTCATTACACACGATGACATCCATGGACTCGAAGTAGATGCAAAGGTAAAAAGAAAAAGGGAGAAAAAAATAAAATGCACGAGCAAACAAAATCAAACCTAAAAATATATCGCACTTTGTACTATGAAATCATTTCCCACAAATATTATTATTTTCCACTTGGCAAGATCCCCGAAATCCTTTCCTACAAATCCTTTCCCAGAAATATTATCTTCCACTTGGCACGACCCTCAAAATACTTTATGAGAAATATTATTTCACTCTTGCTTCCTCACAAATTCAATTCGACACTTTATTTGTGTTAAATTTATATTAGGGATGGAATTGATTTTTCATTAGGGTAGACATTAGATTAATTAGATTAAATTTTAAATGTTAAATGTTAAACATTACTTTTACATTTACATTTATGTTTAAGTTTACTTGAGATAGTCAATGCATGTAGTGTACTCAAATACAAATCTCCGCAATCCAAATTTATTAAATTTAATAATACTAATATTATAATATATTAAATCATTCTAGTTTGGTGGTGTTTCACCCAAATCAGAAATTAAATCATTCTAATTTGGCGCAGAAATTAAATCATTCTAATTTAATGGTAAGAGTGAATCATTACACATGATGGCATCCATGGAGTCGAAGTAGATGAAAAGGTAAAAACAAAAAGGTAGAAAAAAAAAATAGAGTAGTAGTATGTACTATGAAATCCTTTCCCACAAATATTATTTTTCACTTAACTCTCAGAATCCTTTCTCACAAGTATTATTTCACTCTTCCCAGCTACTATGAAATCCTTTCCCACAAATATTATTTTCCACTCCCCTCTAGAAATCCTTTCTCACAAATATTATTTCACTTTTAGTAGGTACTACGAAATCCTTTCCCACAAATATTATTTTCCACTTTGCTCCCGAAATTCTTTCTCACAAATATTATTTCACTCTTAGGACTCTCAGAGATGCTTCCTCACAAATATAATTGGAATATTTCTTTGTGTTAAATTTATATATTTAGGGAGAGAATTGATTTTTCATAACGGCGGACATTAGATTAATTGGATTAAATTTTAAATGTTAAATGTTAAACATTACTTTTACATTTACATTTTGTTTTTAATTCAAATCAGTCCTCAAATTAGTCACCCAGTCAACTCAAAGTCAACCCATCAACGCAGTCTAGAAAAAGTCAACACAGGGCAGCGACAATAAAGTCAACGTAGCTCCAACTTCGGTCAACCTTTTGACCTCGATTTTTGTGCCAATGAGTACGGCCTTCAAAAATCGAACTTTCCACCAAATTTCAGCCAATTTGGACCATGCGTTGACCAAAGTCAACGCTGGTCAAACTTGCCTAGAAACCCTAACCACAGAAAATTTGCTGCAGCAAATTTCATCCTTTTTGCTGCAGTAGATTTCATCCTTCTTCTCACGTGGGAGATGAAACTGCTTCTCAGATGCTCGTATATAATCAGAGGAGAAGATGTGTGATTTTGAGTGAGTGAAATGCTCTCCAAGGTTGACTGTATTTATATCCATCATTGAGGTGTGTGACACATCTGCTGGGGGTGTAAAAACTTAAGGCCGACTTGCACTTAAATTTATTATAAATAATAAATTCAAAATAAATGTTCTGCTCATTAGATTAAAATCAATTTTATATCGATTTTACACCTCTCTGAAAGAGGAATCCAATACAAATATTGAAATCTTCATCTGAGCATCACAAGATGGAGTTTGGACCTAGTTGTCCAAATTTAACACTCCCCCTCAACTAGGGAGAACTCCATTCACAAGTGCAATCAAACATCGTGCGTCATCTCGCCGTAACTTGCTTTGCTGGCCTCTTTATTTCAGAACAGAAGTGGGTCAGTCATAAAGACATCATCCCCCGACTGAAAAATTCAGCCCAGAGGTCTGAAACCTCTATCGGACTCACAAAGAATCTCCAACCAACCCGAAGTTGGTTCATCTGACCCGAATTCAGGCGGAGGTCCGAGACCTCACTAGACTTGATCCCAGATCAAGTGCTTGGACCGTGCCATCATAGATAGAGAGTACGACAATCTATGATGTGTCCATCAGTCTTTGCTACTACTCTCTAGCTTTTCCCACCTCATTGGCCAAATGAGAGGTACTTCCCATGAGCCCTGAACTCAATGGGTAGGATGGATAAGGGGCACAGATAATGAGAGGTGAACCAACTCAATAATCAAAATGGTGAGGTCCAAGCACACCAACACGGTTTGGCAAGCCTAGCCTTGTGGTTGCTCATAGCTCCGAGAAGCTGTCCCTAAAGCCCCCCAGAGCTCCTTGAGCTCATCGTCCAACAGGACACACATCATAGGGTCGTTCCACGATACCAAGTCTCTCATGGAAGATTAGGAACTTGACCTTCCCTAGGGGCTTAGTGAGAATATCTGCGACGTGCTCATCAGTTCCTATATGATCGAGCCTTACTACGCCTTGCTGTACCATATCTCGGATGAAATGATACCTGATATCAATATGCTTGGATCAGTCCTAGAACACAGGATTCTCGGTCAAGCGAATCCCACTCTGGTTATCACAGAGTATCACGGTGGTATCTTGCACATGTCCAAACAGCTCACTAAAGAGCTTTCGCAACCAAACTGCTTCACAATAGGCCATACTTGCTGCAATGTATTCGGCCTCTGTAGTGCTCAAATCCACCGACTTCTGCTTCCTGCTCATCCATGAAATCGAAGCAGAACCAAGATTGAAGCAGCATCATGATGTGCTCTTACGATCCACCACACTGCCAGCCCAATTGGCATCAGTATATCCAAGGAGTGTCACACTCCCGACAGTGTATCTCAATCTATGGTTTATCATGCCCTGAAGGTATCTCAGAAGATTCCTGGCACCAACCCAGTCAAATTGATGAGGTTCAACCATCTTTTGACTCAAAGTGTTAACTCCAAAACATATATCTGGACGGGTATTCACTAAGAACATCAAGGCCCCTACGAGTTGACGATACTCAGTAGGATTTGCCAATACGGGCCCAGCAGCGCTGCCACTCAACTTCTTGAAGTTGAGTTCCATTGGTGTTGACACGGACTTGCAGTCCACCATACCAAATATTTCCAGAAGTTTCACAATGTATTTTCCTTGAGAAAGGAAAATCTCTCGAGGTCTTTGCCAGACCTCCAGGCCTAGGAAGTAGTGCATCAGTCCTAGGTCCTTCATCTCGAACTTAGCAGCGAGCTCCCTCTTGCATTGATGAATGAGAGGGTCAGCACCTGTCAGGAAGAGGTCATCCACATACAGCACCAGAATGAGAGGCTTCCCCTGGACAACCTTGAAGTAAAGGTTCGGATCATCATTACTTCGAGTGAAGCCCAGCTTCATAAAATAGCTATCTATCCTCTCGTACCAAGCTCTGGGTGCTTGCTTCAACCCATAGAGGGATTTATTCAACCTGCAGACATGAGTGTCCCGATCCTGGACTTCAAACCCCAGAGGTTGTTCTACATACACCTCTTCTTTTATTGCACCATGCAGAAAAGCGGTCTTGACATCCATCTGATGAAGACTCCATCCTTGCGTAGTAGCAAGGGCTATGATTGATCGAATGGTGGTATATCGTGCCACAGGTGCAAATATGTCATCATAATCTATTCCTTCCTTTTGAGAGAAGCCACAGGCAACAAATCTTGCCTTGAACTTTTCAGCACTTCCATTAGATCCATGCTTGATCTTGTAGAGCCATTTCGCGGTGACAACTGATTTGTCCTTTGGTCTTGGAACCACATCCCAGACATCATTCTTCATTATGGACTCATATTCTTCGTGCATAGCATTCTTCCAGACTTGATGCTTTACGGCTTCCTCAAAAGATCCAGGTTCAGATTGCCCATAGTAAATTAATTGTCCGTCCGTAAATTAGGATTGAAATACAATTATTTTTCTGTAAATTATGCTTGATTTTACACAGGGAAAGCAAACTAACCCAGTCTTAAAACTTACAACACCTCATGTCTAAAACAATATTAGATTAGATTTTAGGTTTAATATAAAAGATGGTATAAAATTATTTTTCAAAATTTCAAACTCAGTAAAGCACAATCTATTTGTGAATTGTCAAATGTTACATCAACTTGGAATAAGTAAAGTGACATCATAGTTAAATATGTAATTTGTATGTGGTAGATTTATCAAAGTAAAAAATAATTAATCTTTTTATATAGAGAAGTTATACAATATGTGATGTGATATTGTTATTGTCAAAAGGAGCTATACAATCCATGATGTTGTCATTACTTCTTTAGACAACCTAGTATATAAGAGTGAGGTTGTCACTTAATATTACATTAAAAAAACAAACTTGTAACATACATACATATATATATATATATATATATATATATATATATATATATATATATATATATATATATATATATATATATATATACATATGGGAAGTTCAATATATGAGAGTGATTTTGTCACATAAGTTTAAATTAAAAAATTTAATATCTGAAACAAAAAGAATATAAAATTTGTAACTAAATAAACAAAAATAAATTCTTATTATTACTGAAATGTTGCATGAAAAATTACTTAAATTGACATCATAGTTAAAATGTGTTTTTCTGATCTTACATATGTAAATTAAGTAATTTTTTGTGAGTTAAAATAAAGTCAACTTTTGTGAGTTAAATTTTCTTAAAGTAAGAAACAATATAACTATTTCTAATATAAAAAAAATAATAAGATACTTAGAAAATGTTTATATAAAATAAAATTTATCTAAACAAAAAATAATAAATATTTTAGCTATATAAATTAAATAAATTATACATAAAATTAACTACATTCTCATCATCAAAACAACAAAGCTTATTTCCTAGAGTAGAAAGCCATGTAACCATAAATAATCTTATAATCAACTAAATACACGAAAAGCGTTATCTTGAGTTTCCCTCCGTGTGCGGAAACAGTTAATTCAAATCATCAAGTCGGACTTCTTAGAGGTTCCAGTCAAGCATGTCTACACCGAGCAAATTAGCTAGGCAAATATGCTTTTAAAACTTGGTCTATAAAATTGCTTTAAAAGTGAAAAATTTAAAATAAAATAAAACAAGTATTTCTAAAACATAAATCATGTAAATTGTTATGATAATTAAACAAGTAAAAGTAAAAATTAATAAGTATTTTATATATGTGTAAATTACGCAAGTTATAAAAATTTGTGTGAAGCATAATTAAATATTTAATGATAATAATATTTTAAATAGGAAATAATGCTTTAATAAATTACATATATATATAATATAGTTAAAATATATTTGTGTCAGAAAATTTTATCAAAGTAAAATATAATAAGTATTTGGCATATATAAAAATTTAAGATTATTATTAGAAATATAAGTGCATATTTTAATTGAAGTCAAACTATTCAAATCTGTAAATTATAATCCTTCATAATAAAAGAGGAAAATGTAACACTCCTAATGAAAAAGAGTAAAGAGGGTTTATGACACGAAGTTGTCCAAGTTGCACTTGAACTACTAAAGAGGTCTTTTTTATCTTCAAGCTCTACAAGAAATGTGAAGTGGACTTAGGTCTTGAGGTTACACAAAAGTTGTTATATAACTAACTTAGATCCATCTTAACTCCGAGAGAGATGAAATATATAGAGGTGTAAACCTTCTTTTTGAGTGGAAAACTTGATGAAAGGTTTGCACCTAGAAACATTTGATCCCTCTCGCCCCTTGATAGATCCGAGTTAAGATAGAACTAGGGCGTTTTTTAAACATTAACTCTAGGGTGTTTTTCTAAACATTTAGAAATAGATTATTGAAATCACTTTGTTTTAGAGCCCGACAAGGTTTCACCTAGTCATAAATTAAATCATTCTAATTTGGTGGTGTTTCGCTCAACACATAAATTAAATCATTCTAATTTGGTGGTGTTTAACATCAAATCATTCTAATTTGGTGGTAAGAGTGATTCATTACACAAGATGACATCCATGGAGTAGAAGTAGATGAAAAGGTAAAAATAAAAAGGTAGAAAAAAAATAAAATGCACTGAGCAAACAAAATCAAACCTAAAAATCTACTTCGTACTATGAAATCATTTCCCACAAATATTATTTTCCACTTGGCAGAGATCCCCTAAATCCTTTCCACAAATATTATCTTCCACTTGGTACAACTCTCAAAATACTTTATGAGAAATATTACTACCTTCGCTTCCTCACAAATACAATTCTACACTTTATTTGTGTTAAATTTATATATTTAGGGAGAGAAGTGATTTTTCATTAGGGCCTACATTAGATTAATTATATTAAGTTTTAAATATTAAATGTTAAACATTACTTTTACATTTACATTTACATTTACGTGTTTACCTGAGATAGTCAATGAATGTAGTGTACTCAAATACAAACCTCCGAGATCCAGATTTATTAAATTTAATAATATTAATATTATAATATATTAAATCATCTCTAATTGTATGTTTCACCCAACTCATAAATTAAATCATTCTAATTTGGTGGTAAGAATGAATCATTACACACGATGGCATCCATGGAGTCGAAGTAGATGAAAAGGTCAAAAAAAAAAGGTAGAAAAAAAAAATATATAGTAGTACTTACTATGAAATCCTTTCCCACAAATATTATTTTTCACTTAGCTCTCAGAATCCTTTCTCACAAATATTATTTCACTCTTCCCAGCTACTATGAAATTCTTCCCACAAATACTATTTTACCCCCGTAGAAATCCTTTCTCACAAATATTATTTCACTCTTTAAAGGGTGTACTATGAAATCCTTTCCCAGCTAATATTATTTTCCACTTTGCTCCCGAAATCCTTTCTCACAAATATTATTTCACTCTTAGGACTCTCAGAGATGTTTCCTCAGAAATATAATTGGAATCTTTATTTGTGTTAAATCTATATATTTAGGGAGAGAATTGATTTTTCATAAGGGCGGACATTAGATTAATTGGATTAAATTTTAAATGTTAAATGTTAAACATTACTTTTACATTTACATTTTGTGTTTAAGTCAAATCAGTCCTCAAATTAGTCACCCAGTCAACTCAAAGTCAACCCCAGAAAAGTAAACACAGGGCAGCGACAATAAAGTCAACACAGATCCAACTTCGGTCAACCTTTTGACCTCGATTTTTGTGCCAATGAGTACGGCCTTCAAAAATCAAACTTTCCACCAAATTTCAGCCAATTCAGACCATGCGTTGACCAAAGTCAACGCTGGTCAAACTTGCCTAGAAACCCTAACCACAGAAAATTTGCTGCAGCAAATTTCATCCTTTTTGTTGCAGTAGATTTCATACTTCTTCTCATGTGGGAGATGAAACTGCTTCTCAGATGCTCGTATATAATCAGAGGAGAATATGTGTGATGTTGAGTGAGTGAAATGCTCTCCAAGGTTGACTGTATTTATATCCATCATTGAGGAGTGTGACACATCAATTGGGGGTGTAAAACCTTAAGGCCGACTTGCACTTAAATTTATTATAAATAATAAATTCAAAACAAATGTTCTGCTCATTAGATTAAAATCAATTTTACATCAATTTTACACCTCTCTGAAAGAGGAATCCAATAGAAATATTGAAATCTTCATATGAGCATCATCAGAATAGAAGTGGGTTAGTCACAAAGACATCATCCTCCGGGTGAAAAATTCAGCCCAGAGGTCTGAAACCTCTATCGGACTCACAAAGAGTCTCTAACCAACCCGAAGTTGGTTCATCTGACCCGAAGACAGGAAGAGGTCAGAGACCTCACTAAACTTGATCCTAAATCAAGTGGTTGGACTGTGCCATCCTAGATAGAGAGAGTACACAAATCTCCGATGCGTCCATCAGTCTTTTGCTACTGGTCTCTAGCTTTTCCCATCTCATTGGCCAAATGAGAGGTACTTCCCATGAGCCCTGAACTCAATGGGTAGGATGCATACGGGGCACGGATAATGAGAGGTGAACCAACTCAATAATCACAATGGTGGGGTCCAAGCACACCATCAAGGTTTGGCAAGCCTAGCCTTGTGGTTGCTCACAGCTCTGAGAAGCTGTCCCCAAAGCCCCTCAAAGCTCCTCGAGCTCATCGTCCAACATGACCCACATCATAGGGTCGTTCCACGATACCAAGTCTCTCACTGAAGGTTAGGAACTTGACCTTCCCCAGGGGCTTAGTGAGAATATCTGCGACTTGCTCATCAGTTCCTATATGATCGAGCCTTACGGCGCCTCGCTGTACCATATCCCGGATGAAATGGTACCTGATATCAATATGCTTGGATCGGTCGTGGAACACAGGATTCTCGGTCAAACGAATCCCACTCTGGTTATCACAGAGTATCACGGTGGTATCTAGCACATGTCCAAACAACTCACTAAAGAGCTTTCACAACCAAACTGCTTCACAACAGGCCATACTTGCTGCAATGTATTCGGCCTCTGCGGTGCTTAAAGTCACCGACTTCTGCTTCCTGCTCATCCATGAAATCGAAGCAGAACCAAGATTGAAGTAGCATCCCGTTGTGCTCTTACGATCCACCACACTGCCAGCCCAATTGGCATCAGTATATCCACGGAGTGTCACGCTCCCAGCAGTGTATCTCAGTTCATGGTTTATCGTGCCCCGAAGGTATCTTAGAAGATTCCTGGCACCAACCCAGTGAAAGTGATGAGGTTCAACCATCTATTGACTCAAAGTGTTCACTGCAAAACATATATCTGGACGGGTGTTCACTAAGAACATTAGGGCCCCTACGAGTTGACGATACTCGGTAGGATTTGCCAATACGGGCCCAGTACCCCTGCCACTCAACTTATTGAATGATCCAGGTGGATTTTGGTGGTCACCCACCTATTCCACTTGGAGCCCCACCATTTTCTCTTTCAGCTTTTCGCCTTTTAATAACTTACTATTTTTAATGCGCTTTTTCTGTCCTCAACTTTCTGAGCCGTTTTGGTCTCAAACACGTTGGGAAAACGGAGAGAAACATGGGTCCATGGACCGATGTTGCTCATTCAAAAATTGAATTCCTCGGATAGATATTTCTAACGAGCTATTGATCGCATCAAACAGAGATCGGGTGCCAAAGTTACGCCCCTGGGAAGTTGAACCACCAATTTACCCAAACTAGTGCCCACAGTTTTGGCGCCTCATCTCCTACGGTTAGGTTTTTGGACATTTCATATTCTACATTGTTTCTCAACAATAAATAGGCCCTTGAGCCTCATTGTAACTCAGTTCAGAGGCATGTAGCCACCACATTCTCTCTCGTAGATAGCTATCATTCGCTTAGCTAGTTTTATTTCCATTTCACTGTATAAATTCTCGGGCTTCTTTGATATTAATGAAATGAAGTATATTTCTCGCTATATCTCGTATTTATGGTTATATGTTTATTCGTTGCATTTTGCATAACCGATCATTACACGTAGCGTCTACTTTTCTCGATCCTTCTTTGCATGTCCCCAATGAGGTCAGGGTATAAGGAGCTAGGGCTTGATCTGGTGGAACCTTTTCAAGATCAGCCTTGCAAACCTCGACGAACGCCCATGGGGGACGAAAAGAAAGATGAGGGAGCAGGAGATCCTATCAAAATATTGCTCGAGGAGGCCCTCGAAAAAGAAAGGAACGCGATGATGGATAACTTTGCTCAGATCTCACAACGGTCCCACCACTGGCGCATCTACATCCGGGGCCCTCTGGAGGCGCGACTTTTAAGGTACAAGTAAATTTTGACATTCCCATATTTGAGGGTCAAATAGACACAGATGCTGTAGATAGATGGTTGAATCTGTTAGAAGGATATTTCTCGGTTCATGACTTTTCAGACCGGGAGAAGATTATTTTTGCACTCATCAAAGCTACCCCCCATGTTAAGCACTAGTGGGAAACCTACTGTGAGAACAAGGACCGGACATAAACCTCTCTGTTCTCAGCCGTACCAACTTGGAATTCTTTCCAAGACGCCGTCAAGTAACAGTACTATCCCGTGGGGAGCTATGAGGACAAGTACATACAATGGACCATGCTACGACAACAAAGGGATCAAGATGTGCATGAGCTAACGAATCTGTTCCATACCCTGCGCACAAAGTTGGGTATCAAAGATTCAGAGAAACATCTGGTGCTAAAGTATCACAGCTGTCTGCACAAATACATTCAGGAGGAAATGGAGTTCCTTGACATCTCCTCGCTTGGTACAGCATACCGTTATGCTGCCAAGATTGAGCAGAAATTCAAGCAGAAGAAGCGAGACTTTGGATCTATGAATCAAAAGCAAGGGAAAGGTGCTTCCAAACCGTAGAACAAAGGATAGAGCCAAGGCATGGCAGCTAAAGACAACCAATTGAAGCCACAAGAAAAGAACAGCACCGCAAAGCCAAAGAAGGACACGGGAAAGTGGTGTGAGTTCCATAAGAGCTCCACTCACAACACAAAAGAGTGCTCAGCTGCGCCGCTAGTGGCCGAGATGAGGCTTCGAGTCGATGTGCTCGACTTTGGAATCGAACCCGAAAAGGGAATGAAAAAAGGGAAATAGATTATTGATGCGGAGCCCAACGCCACTGTTTCCACTACAAAGATCCAGAAGGAGGAACCGGAAGATCCAGAGGAGGAGGAATGTCTCTTCCGCTCCAAAATGTGGGTAAAGGGCTCCCCTGTACAGGTCATTATCAACAATGGGAGCCAAAAGAACCTCATTTCAGTAGATGTCATGAAGCGGTTGGGCTTGCCGACCACAGCTCATGCACATACATACAACATCGAGTGGCTTCACCAAGGATGAGATCTCCGCCTCATCCAGCAGTGCTGCCTTCCCTATAGCATCAAGCCCTTCATGGATGAGGTATTATGTGACATTTCTCCTATTGATGTTTATGATGTATTATTAGGACAACCATACTTGTGTAACTGTCATGTTGTGTATGAGTCTCGGCCTCGCACTGTTATTGTTACTTTGGGAAATAAGTTGTATAGGATACCAGAGGTACCACCTCCTACCGCTATCTCTTTGGTTACTGCAAAACAATGTAGTAAGCTGATTTCCCAAAATAGGAAATTCTTTTTCCTGATGATACGCCCCTGGGGCAAGAAGAATATTGTGGCCACGACCTCCAGACAGGGCTCCTCTGCACGACAACAACAAATGGACAAGGTTGTGGAGGAGTACAGGGACATCTTCACCTCACCCACAGGGGTTCCTCTGCACTATCAGGTCAAGCACCCGATTGATCTGACCCCAGGTGTGTCGCTACCCAATGGACGGATCTATCGATGCTCTGTTTTGGAGAATGATGAAATCAAGAGGCACATTCAGGAGTTGCTATAGAATGGTCACATCCGACCAATTTCATCGCCATGTGGGAGCTCGATCATGTTGGTACAGAAGAAGGATGGGACGTGGAGACTCTGTATTGACTATCGGGCACTGAACAAGATCACTGTCCAGAATAGGTACCCGATCCCATGGATTGATGACCTTCTAGACCAACTCAAAGGTGCAAAATATTTCAGCAAGATTGACTTGAAGTCGGGGTATCACCAGGTACCGATTGAACCCTCCGATGTGTGGAAGACTGCCTTCAAAACCAAGGAAGGCCTTTTCGAATGGCTGGTCATGCCTTAGGGTTGACTAATGCTCATGCAACCTTCATGAGGATGATGGAAGACATCTTGTGGCCATTCACCAACTCATTTGTAGTGGTGTACTTGGATGACATTCTGATCTTCGCCCAAACTGGGAAGAGCACCTTCATCACATCCGACAAGTCCTCCAAACACTCCGGCAACACAAGTTGTGTGCCAATTTGGAGAAGTGCACATTTGGCATGACCCAGGTTCAATATCTGGGATACATTATTGATGAAAGGGGGGTGCATGTGGATCCAGCCAAGATCCAAGTCATTCGGGATTGGTCAGCCCCAACCACTATAACAGAGCTTCACAATTTTCTGGGTCTTGCTAATTTCTACTATAGATTCGTGTTGGGATTCTCTGATATCACTTGGCCCTTGAGTCAAGTCACCAAGGGAGGAGCAAGAGCAAAATTCTTTTGGTCGGAACCTCAACAAAAGGCGTTCACAGAATTGAAAAATCACGTCTGTTCTGACTTAGTGCTCACATTACCAGACTTGCAACAACCATTTGAGATCGAGACAGATGCCTCTGACTATGCTATTGGGGTAGTTCTTACTCAACAGGGACATCTAGTGGCATATCACAGTGAGACATTTTCTGACACAGTTCACAAGTATGCCACTTATGACAAAGAAATGTATTCCATTGTGAAAGCTTGTTGACAATGGAAGCATTACAATTTGGGGAAGGAAACAATCATCCACACATACCACCAACCCCTGCAGTTCATACAGACACAAGGGAAGTTGCAAAATGATCGCCATCAGAAGTGGTGCACATATCTGCAACAGTTTCATTTGAAAATCAAGTACAAGAAGGGTAGCACCAATAATGTTGCAAACTACCTTAGCCGACCACTGATCGTGGCGCTCACCATCGTGCTCAACTCTTGTGGGCACGAGACTTCTGATTGGTCGCTTCTCTATGAGAGTGACCCAAAATTCGGCCACACTTACAAGGCACTCTTGGGGGGTACACAAGTTCCAAATTTTCACCTCCAAGATGCACTTTTATGTCACCTGGGACACCTTTGTGTTCCTTCAAGCGAGCGTGCCAAGATGATATGGGAAGAACACTGCAGTCGAGTCCCTGGGAATTTCGGGGTCGAGAAAACAGTAGCAATACTGCAGAAGTATTTCTATTGGCCGAACCTTCGAAAGGATGTCGAGAAGCACATCAGATCCTGCACTGCTTGTGCCATTGCCAAACCGACCATCAAGAAGCAAGGCCTATATACTCCACTAAGTACCCCTAGTCGACCTTGGGAATCCATCTCCATGGATTACATGTCGGGCTTGCCTTCTACTAAGAATGGAAATAACTATGTTTTCATGGTCGTTGACATATTCTCAAAGATGGCCATTATGGCGACCTGTAAGAAGAATATCACGGTAGAAGCCACTGCTAAACTCTTCTTTGAACGAGTGTGGGTGCACTTTGGGATCCCACAGTCTATCATATCATATCAAGATAGCAGGTTCCTCATCACATTTTGGTCCAGCCTCTGGTCAATGTTGGACACGAAGCTCACCAAGTCCACAACTTTCGATCCCCAAACAGATGGCCAGACGGAGGTCGTCAACAGAATGATTGTACACATTCTGCGCATGTACAATTCAAAGCATCCACGCACATGGGACGAGATCCTCCCCTATGTACAACATAGTTATAACCGGGCTCTCCACAGTTAAATTGGCCATAGCCCCTTTCAGGTGGGCTTGGGATTCCAGCCACTATGTCCCATTGACGTAGCCATGCCATTTGTAGCTGCTCAGGCCGATTCAGTACCTGTCCAGTCTGAAGTTGACAGAGCAAGTAGCTTCATCGAGCGCATTCAACACATCTGCCAACAGGTTCATGATATATTGGACAGAGCCAATGCGAAGTACAAGCAACGCCATGATCAACACCGGGTGCCACACAACTTCCAGGTGGGCAACAAAGTATGGCTACATTTGCAGAAGGAGCGCCTCACTGGACCCCACTACAAGCTTCGCCCGCTCCGATACAGGCCGTACACCATCACCAAGGCTATAGGGAACAATTCCTTCAAGCTTAGTATTCCACCATTTCTTGGTCTGAACCCAGTCTTCAATGTGGATCGCCTTTGTCCTTACTGCCCACCTCTACAGGACACCTCGGAGATTGCAGAACAACTCACACCAATAGAGTTGAACCCAGACTGCATGGAACAGGCCTCCACAGATTGTATCATGGACATTCAAATCAAGAATAATCGCCAACAGAAGATCCAACTGTATCGGGTTGTCAAAGCTGGCCAACTCTTCCACCAGGGAAAGTGCTTCACCAGGGACCAAGTTCAGCAAAACTTTCCTGATCTCATGGAGGAACTTAACGAAATGGGGACCATTGCTTCCTAAGGGGGGAGGAATGATCCAGGTGGATGTTGGTGGTCACTCGCCTATTCCACTTGGGTCCCCACCATTATCTCTTTCAGTTTTTCAGTTTCGGCACAACTTACGATTTTTAGCATTTTTTGGGTCCTGAACTTCCGGAGCCGTTTTGAGGCCCTAAATGACGTTTTTTGGGAAAACGAAGAGCAACATGGATCCATGGGGACCCATGTTGTTCGTTAAAAATTTGTATTCCTTGGATAGATATTTCTAACGAGGTATGGTACGCATCAAACGAAGATCGTATGCCAAAGTTACACCCCTCGGAAGTTGAAACACCAATTTACCCAAATGGGCCCCATAGTTTTGGCGCTTCATCTCCTAGGGTTAGGGTTTTGGCTGTTTAGGATTTCCCATTGTTTCTAAATAATAAATAGGCCCTCGAGCCTCATTGTAACTCAGTTTAGAGGCCTGTAGCCGCCACATCTATTCTTAGAGATAGATACCAGTGCCCTAGCTAGTTTTATTTCCATTCTGTCTGTAAGCAAATTTCATTTCTTTGATATTAATGAAATGAAGTGTTATTTCTATTGCATCTCTGTAATTATGGTTATATTTTTATTCTGTTGCATTCTTGCATAAATCCAGATCATTGAAGTTGAGTTCCATTGGTGTTGACACGGACTTGCAGTCCACCATACCAAATATTTCTAGAAGTTTCACAATGCATTTTCCTTGAGAAAGGAAAATCTCTCTAGGTCTTTGCCAGACCTCCAGGGCTAGGAAGTAGTGCATCCGTCCTAGGTCCTTCATCTCGAACTCAACATCGATCTCCCTCTTGCATTGATGAATGAGAGGGTCAGCACCTGTCAGGAAGAGGTCATCCACATACAGCACCAGAATGGGAGGCTTCCCCTGGACAACCTTGAAGTAAAGGTTCAGATCATCATGAATTCGAGTGAAGCCCAGCTTCATCAAATAGCTATCTATCCTCTCGTACCAAGCTCTGGGTGCTTGCTTCAACCCATAGAGGGCTTTCTTCAACCTGCAGACATGAGTGTCCCAATCCTGAACTTCAAACCCCAGAGGTTGTTCTACATACACCTCTTCTTTTATTGCACCATGCATAAAAGTGGTCTTGACATCCATCTGATGAAGACTCCATCCTTGCGTAGCAGCAAGGGCTATGATTGATCGAATGGTGGTATATCGTGCCACAGGTGAAAATATGTCATCATAATCTATTCCTTCCTTTTGAGAG
Source organism: Pinus albicaulis (assembly GCA_034641835.2). Classification (NCBI taxonomy): domain Eukaryota; kingdom Viridiplantae; phylum Streptophyta; class Pinopsida; order Pinales; family Pinaceae; genus Pinus; species Pinus albicaulis. Next base: position 198,938 of record JAXQQM020065715.1, read on the forward strand.
AAGCCACAGGCAACAAATCTTGCCTTGAAATTTTCAGTACTTCCGTCAGATCCATGCTTGATCTTGTAGAGCCATTTTGTGGTGACAACTGATTTGTCCTTTGGTCTTGGAACCACATCCCAGACATCATTCTTCATTATGGACTCATATTCTTCGTGCATAGAATTCTTCCAGACTTGATGCTTTACGGCTTCCTCAAAAGATCCAGGTTCAGATTGTACAATAGTACTCATGGCAGTCAGATACCCTTGGTATCTACACGGCTTCTTGCTTTCCCAGAATGTCCCCCTCACGGCAGCATGTCCCTCAACATCTTCGAGAGTGTCCCTGAGCCATGATGGTCTCTTCCTTAGTGAGGGAGATGGATCGATTGGGTCCATTGGTCCTTCAACATCAGGTGTTGTCTCATCCTACGGTTCTTCTTGATTTCCAGGCCTTGCTTCATGATTTCCTCAGATCTCGGAAGATCTACTACTTTCTTCAGGGAAGAATCTTCGTCAAAAGTGACATCATGGCATATCTCTACTTCCCTTGGACCAGGTACATAGAATCTATAGGCCTTAGAAGTTTCGATGTAGCCTACAAACATTCCTTTCTTCCCAGAAACATCTAGCTTACTTCTTTTTTCTTTTGGCACATGAAAATAAATAGGACATCCAAAAATTCTAAAATGTGAGATGTTAGGTTTCTTACCAGTGAAAACCTCTTCGGGAGTTTTGGAGTCCAGGGCAGAAAGAGGGCATCGGTTTTGAATGTATATAGCTCTATTCGCAGCTTCTCCCCACAGAAACTTTGGTAGACCTTGTTCACATAGCATGGCACGGGAAGCTTCCACAATGGTCATGTTATTTCATTCAGCAATGCCATTCTGCTTAGGAGTATAGGCACTAGTAGTCTCCCTCTTAATGCCAACTTCTCTACAAAAGTCCTTGAACTCATTTGACTCATATTCAGTGCCATTTTCGGTCCTCAAAATCTTGATATTCTTCCCTGTCATATTTTCCACCAAGGCTTTGAAGGTACGGAACCACATGCAAGCTTCATCCTTCTTCTTCAAGAAGTATATCCAGGTTTTGCGGGAGAAGTCGTCAGTGAATGTCATATAGTAATAACATCCTCCCAAGGATGTCATGGGTAGCATACCAGATAGATCAGAATGGACCACTTGCAAAATATCAGATGTCTTTGTGACACTTGAGGGGAAAGGCCCCCTTGTATGCTTTCCTTCGGCACAACCCTTACATACACCTTCATCATTATTTCCAAAATCAAGCAACCCTGTCACCACCTTCCTTGCTTTGGGAAGGGCCTTGTAATGAAGGAGTCCAAACCTCCAGTGCCATAGTTTAGTTTTTTGGATAATATCACATGTCATAGCTCCTAGTGGACTTCCTTCAACTTGGTAGAGTGTTCCAACTCTAAAACCAATCACGATATCTTCCTTGAGATTCTTCTTCCACATGTGCACCTTTCCATCAGTGAATGCCACATTCAAACCTTTGTCTTCGAGGGCTAAAATAGACAGAAGGTTCTTCTTCAATTTTGGTACATAGAGTACATCCTGCAAATGTAGGTCTTGTCCTTGAGACAAGTGGAGGGTCACAGTCCCTGTCCCTTTCACAGGATATGTGGCATTATCTCCAAGGATAATTTCCAGATTAGTATCCTTCTCAACCATGTTAGAGAGTGCTTCCTTGAACCCAGTGATGTGTCTTGAGGCACCACTATCTATCAGCCAGACATCCATAGTGTCTGGCGGGGATGCAACAAAGAGGGAAGATACAAGAATGTATTCATTTATTTTATCAACAACATTTGACTCCTCATACCTGGAGTTTCTAGACCTTTTGAAAGGTTGATTGTTTCCGCCAGAGGGAGCCTTCCTCTTTCCTTTGGACCTGTTGTTTCTTTGATTTCTATTCCTCCGGTTGTTTTTTATGTCATCACTATCGAGAGAATCCTTCTTGAAAGGACATTCTCTAGCATGATGACCTGACCTATGACAAGTGAACACTTGCCCTTCTTTCCTTGGGCCCCTTCTCTTCCTTTGTTCTTTGGACCTCCAGAGTTCTTCTTTCTAGAATGAGCAGCGTAGGCAGCATTTCTGTCATTTTCATATTCCTTCATTCTTGTCTCTTCTTGCATGCATCTTGACAGTAGCTCGTCAAAGTTAGGAATTGTATTATTATTGAGAATGGTAGTGTTGAATACTTTCCATTCATATGGGAGCCCTCCAAGTTCGGTGAGTACCATCTCACGATCAGCTATTGTCTCCCCAATAGCCAGCAAATTGTTCCTGATCTTGGTTAGTTTCAGAAAGTATGTTTGGACAAATTCATCCCTGCCTTTCTTCAGATTATTCAATTGATTCTTCAAGAATAGCACCCGGTTTGCATTGTTTACTTTGAACATTTGTATCAGCTTATCATACATCTCTTTGGATGTGCCTAGCTCAGATATGTAGGCAACCAGACTTTTATGTATGGATTCCCTGATCATTAGCTTTTCTTTGATCTTCCCCTTCTTATACTTGGTTTTAGTAGCAGCAGTAGCAGTGGATTGAGGTTCTTGTATCTTAGCCAGTACATAGTCCATGAGATCATGGTCTTCTAATTTGATATCTAATATCATCTTCCAAGCACGGAATTCATCCCTTCCAGTCAGCTTGTCATCCTCCTTGAAGCCATAACTTGTGGAACTCATTTTTCTATTTTTGTGATTGCTATAAGTTAGGGCTTGTCTTCACCTCACCTCAGCTATGAGAGGTAGTACCACATTCTGTCATCTCTTTGACTACTGCAAAAAAACGCAGTAAGATTTTTTCCCAAACCAAGAAATTTATTTTTCTTACAACTCGCTCATAGGGAAAGAAGAATATTGTGGCCACAACCTCAAAATAGGGCTACCCTACATGGCTTCAACATATCGACAAAGTCATAGAGGATACGAGGAAATTTTCTCCTCACTCACAGAGGTTCCTTTACACTGTCAAGACAAGCACTCCACTGATCTGACCCTTGATGCACAGCCTCTTGATGTTTCCATACCTCACATAAATACACAAACATAATCCACACATGTATTGACTGAGGTTGATAAAGAAACCAAATTTACTAAATGCATCTAGCATGTCCACTTGCAGGACTATGAAATCTTAAAAAAATCTAATACCCAGTTGAATAGAATATGCCTCATCTCATGGAGGATCTCAACGCAATGGGAAAATTTGCTTCCTAAGGAGAGAGGAATGATCCAGGTGGATATCGGTGGTCACCCACCTATTCCATTTGAACATGTACCATCAATTCTTGCAGCTTTTCACTTTAAGCACAACTTACTATTTTTTGCAGGTTTTTGGTTCCTGAACTTTCAGAGCCATTTGGATGCCCTAATGAGCCACCCACCTATTCCATTTAGACCCTCACCATCAGTTATTTCATTTTTTTGTTTTAGCACAACTTACTAATTTTAGTAGTTTTTTTGGGTCTTAAACTTCCGGAGCCATTTTGAGGCCCTAAACGACATTTTTTGGGCATCGCTTTGCTGGCGAGGGAAATTTTGTTCTAAAATCTACATTTGAGATCAAAAATTTTAGTCCTCGGATAGATCTTTCTAATGATGTATCATGCGCTTCAAACGGAGATAGGATGCCAAAGTTACGGCTCCGAGAAGTTGAAACACCAATTTACACAAACAGGGCCCATAGTTTTGGCGCTTCATCTCCTACGGTTAGGTTTTTGGATGTTTATGGTTTTGCATTGTTTCTAATCAATAAATAGGCCTTCTAGCCTCATTGTAACACAATTCAGAGGCATGTAGCCACCACATCTCTTCTCAGAGATAAGTGATGCAGGGGCATTAGATTCTAGCCAGCAATGTGAAATCTTGTTCACATGTTGTGGCTAGCTGAGTTAAAATTCATTCACTAATGGGTGAAAGTCAAATGTTTAATGAGAGGATTTAATTCCTCAAACAATTTAATATTATTATTTTTGTAATAAATTAGGAGAGTATTTAGAGATAAGTAGTTTGAATATGTGTGAGCTTGTTGAGCATATCTAGGCTACATTTGATAGATTTTAGCAAGATATTTGGGCAAGTAGGGTTTTTGTCTCAATTTAGGAAATCTGATCCTAAATTGAGGAGGTCTCTATTTTGTAATAAAACTATAAATTAGAATCTTTGTAATGGAGAAATTCGGAGTTGGCCGTGAGGAATTATTGTAAGGATTGGAGTTAATAAAGATTGCAAAGTTCTGAATTATTGGATCATACTGGCAATCCCCAGAGATATTTTATCTTCGAAATTTTATTGGTGTGATATTTCTGTATGAGTTGAGGGTGGTCGAACTTCTGCGGTCTCTGTTAGAAGAAGACTTGATTTTTTTTAAAATTATTGAATTATACAGTTCGATATAAATTTGAGTGCAACACAGACCCTATGAATACTTCTTTATGTTGCAGATGCTTATATTCCTGCATCCTCTCTGTTAAGATAAAACACATTTTTTTTAGTGTGAAGTAATTCTTTAATATCAGAGATCAATTCTGATATCAATAAGAAATTGCATAAGCGTTCTGGTTCGATTGGCAAGAATCAAAGTGATTCTGGCTTTAAAAGTCACCAATGAAGAATCTGTGATGTTGCTGAAACACAATCTTCAGCATAGAGAGTAATTCGTTTTTTTTGTTGGTGTTACTGAAACACAATCTTCAGCATAGAGAGCAATTCGTTTTGTTTGTTAATGTTGCTGAAACACAATCTTCAGCATAGAGAGAAATTCGTTTTGTTTGTTAATGTTGCTGAAACACAATCTTCAGCATAGAGAGAAGTATGTTTGAAAGGAAGCAATTCGTTTTGATTGCTGGAATCAATTTCTATTTATGTATAGTTTGATAAGTCGATGTATAGAAGTCGATTTCAAGCTTTGATGCAGAGCGATGAATTTCTGGGTGAATCAAATTAAAGTCGGTGTAATTCGACTTCAGAGCAATCAGAAAGTTAAGCCTTGAAGAAGCAGTTTTACAACCAACAACGCAGAGCTCTGGCATATTAAAGTTCAGCGTTTCAGAAATTGCAGTTCAATATTGTGACAGGTATGAGACAACGTTGGAATTTTAACGCATTGGAAACTTCAGGTATGAGCCAGCATTGTTTGAAAATGAAAGTGAGGAATTGAATCCAACTCCTCCGGAGTTAGAAATCATAGTTGATAAATGTGAAAGGCTCTCCTTAATGCCTGCACCATCACCGCCATCATTAGTGGTATCGGAGCCAACTTCAAAGCATTTTCTAGAGATTTAGCAGAATTTCCAGAGTCAGAAGAAGAAATCCAGCATGGTTGTCCAAATTGGTAGAGGTGCTGTTGGTAGAAGAAGAGGTAGGCCAGTTGCTAATGCAGAAGTACTGGAGACTATGCAATAGACCCAAGCTAGATTGGAAGCAATTGAAGTAGGACAACCAAGGGATCCTGAAGATGTCAGTGAACCTGAAGCTGAAGAAGAAGAAGGAGGAGATGTTGAGCTTACTCCTGAGATGAGATTCTTTAAGACCGTTTTAGGATCTACATCCAAGCCTAGACTTGAAGTATCAACTTTTTCAGGAGGATTCAATCCAGAAGAGTTGATAGACTGGATCAATGAGATGAATAAATGCTTTGGTTATGAAGATATGGTTGAAGACAAGAGAGTCAAATTTGCAGTCACAAGGTTAAAGGGACATGCAACACTTTGGTGGGATGGAGTGCAAGCAGAGAGAAGGAGAGCTGGCAAACAACCAATTAAAAGTTGGAGGAGAATGGTGGCCAAACTGAAAGGTAAATTCTTGCCTAGTGATTATCAGCTTACATTGTTTAGACAAATGCAAAATCTTAGACAAAGACTAATGACTGTGAAAGAGTACATAGAAGAATTCTACAGAGTGAGTATAAGAGCTGGACAAATGCAGGACACAGCAGAGAAGATTTCCATGTATGTAAATGGTCTCAGATTGGAGATCCAAGATGAAATCGGTATTTTGTCTCCTAAGTCAGTTGAAGAGGCTTATCAAATGGCCTTGAAAGCTGAAGAGAAACAGTTGAGAAAGCAGTCTGCCAAAGGAAGAGGTAATTTCCGAGGAAAGGGAAGTCAAGGTGGTAGAGGGAGATCTACAACACCAAAGGATGGAGCTAGCAACAACTCACCTCAGCATGCACACACAGATGGTGATGCAAGTGGCAGAAGAAATTCCCACAGAGGAAGAGGAGGCAGAAGCAGAGGAAGAGAAGTAAGATGTTACCGATGTAACAAATTGGGACATAGAGCCTTTGAGTGCCCAGAGAAAGAGAATGTGGGTACAAGTCAAAGAAATGCAATTGTTGCTCAGACTGAAGAAGCCGCAAAGATGCCTGAAGCTGAGAGAGAAATTGTGCCAAAGAAGGGAGAATCTTTGGTTGTTAACAAAGTTTTACTGAAGCAAGCAAAGGAAGTTGCTGAACCAGCACATAGGAAAACTTTGTTCAGGAGTGTATGTAAAGTTCAAGGGAAATGCTGTCAACTAGTCATTGATAGTGGCAGCACAGACAATCTGGTCTCTACAGAGGTGATAGAGAAGTTGAAACTGAAGACAAGGGAACATCCAACACCGTACAAGGTGTCATGGCTTTAGAAGGGCCATCAGCTGATTGTGAAAGAACAGTGTGAGATAGAGTTGCAGATGGGCAGCTAAAAAGATAAGGTAATGTGTGATGTGATGCCTATGGATGTGTGTCACATACTGCTGGGTATACCTTGGCAGTATGACAGAGGAGCAGTGCATTATGGTAATCGAAATACTTACAAGTTCTTCAAGGATGGTATGTATCAAACATTGTTGCCAATGGAAGAAGGAGAAGTATCAAGAAAAAATTCTGATCCAAAGGCTTTATTGCTAAGTGGGAAGGAGTACTTGCAGCAGATTGAAGAAGAAGAGGTAAATTTTTCTTTAGTTTGCAAGCCTAAAGTAGTACTTACTTCTACAAAAATTTCTGATTTACCAATTGAAATTCAAGAAATGTTGGACAATTATTGTGATATAATTGTGGATGATTTTCCTAATGAGTTACCACCTGTAAGAAAAATCAGCCATCAGATAGATTTGATTCCAGGATCAAATCTGCCAGACAAAGCAGCTTACAGAATGACTCCAGCAGAAAATGAAGAAATTAGAAAGCAAGCGCAGGAATTGGTTGACAAAGGTTTGGTTCGAGAAAGTTTGAGTCCTTGTGCAGTACCTACAGTGTTGAGCCCGAAGAAAGATGGAGGCTGGAGAATGTGCACCGATTCAAGAGAAATCAAAAAATAACAATCAGGTATAGATTTCCTTTGCCTAGAATTGAAAATTTAATGGACTGTTTGAGTGGAGCGAGATATTTTTCAAAACTTGATTTGAAAAGTGGGTATCATCAGATTAGGATAAGGGAAGGTGATGAATGGAAAACAACCTTTAAGACAAATGACGGATTGTATGAGTGGATGGTAATGCCTTTTGGCTCTTCAAATGCACCCAGTACTTTTATGAGACTCATGAATGAAGTGTTAAGAGAATTTATTGGTAAATTTGCAATAGTATATTTGGATGACATACTAATATATAGCAAAACAAAAGAAGAACATTTAAGACATCTTAACTATGTCTTGAAGAAATTACATCAAGATAAGTTGCTGATAAATCTAAAGAAGTGTTCATTCATGAAGGAAGAGCTGGTGTATCTGGGTTTTGTTGTTTCTGCTGAAGGATTAAATATGGATCTAGAAAAGATCAGAGCAATTGTGGAGTGGCCTTCACCAAAAAGTGTCTTTGAGGTAAGAATTTTCCACGGACTTGCTAGTTTTTACAAAAAAATCATAAGGAATTTTAGCAAGATTAATGCACCAATCATTGAAACCATAAAGAAGGAAAAACATCCATTCAAGTGGACTACTGAAGCTGAAAATAAATTTCAGTTTTTAAAACAGAAAATAACAGAGAAACCTGTATTAGTGTTGCTTGATTTTACTAAAACATTTCAAGTAAAGTGTGATGCCAGTGGAGAAGCTATTGGAGCTGTCTTAAGTCAAGAAGATAGGCCTGTAGCATATTTCAGTGAGAAGATGAATGACACAAGGAGAAAATACTCTTTTTATGACAAAGAGTTTTATGCAATAGTACAATCATTGAAAAAGTGGAGACATTATTTAATGTCTAAAGAATTTGTACTATATTCAGATAATCATGCTTTGCAATACATTATGCAGGAGCCTAAGTTAAATAAAGAACATGCTAAATGGGTTGAATATCTTCAAAGTTTCAACTTTGTTTTAAAACACATAAGGCCAGGCAAACAAGGTAGCTGATGCCTTAAGTAGAAAGAACATTCTTGTCCAAGAAAGTCAAATTGAAGTGGTATGTTTTGATTTTCTTAAGGAATTATATAAAACAGATTTGGATTTCAAGGAATCATTTGAAGCATGTTTGAATCCTGTTTTAATTGATAGGAGTCAGTGGTTGCATTTGTAAGAGGGTTTGTTGTTCAAAAGAAATCAATTATGTATACTGAATTGTTCCATGAGAGAAAATCTCATTAGAAAGAAGCATAGTGGTGGACTTGCTAGACATTTTGGTACTGATAAAACTTATGAGCAGCTCAGTCATTTTTATTATTGGCCAAAAATGAGATCTGAAGTGGAAAAGTATGTGAAGAATTGTAAAATTTGTCAGTATGCCAAAGGTAGAAGCCAAAATGCAGGTTTGTACATTCCATTGCCTATTCCAGACAGACCTTGGGATATGGTAAGTATGGATTTTGTTTTAGGACTGCCTAAGACACAAAGAGGGAATGATACAATTTTTGTTGTTGACAAATTTTCAAAGATGGCACATTTTATTCCATGTTATAAAACCAGTGATGCTACTCATGTTGCTAATTTGTTTTTCCAAGAAATTGTTAGATTACATGGGTTGCCTAAAAGCATTGTTTCCGATAGAGATACCAGGTTTGTTGGTCATTTTTGGAGGACATTATGGAAGAAGCTAGGTACTAATCTGAGTTTCAGCTCAGCTTATCATCCTCAGATTGATGGGCAGACTGAGGTAGTAAACAGAAGTTTAGGTAATCTTTTGAGAAGTCTTGCCGGAGAACATCCTAAGTAGTGGGATCATATCTTACCACAGGCAGAATATGCATACAATGATTCACCAAACAGAAGTACATGACAGATTCCATTCCATATTGTTTATGGGATGCACCCAAGAGGATTTTCTGAATTGAGAAATTTGGGAAAAGCAGAATTAAGAAGCGCTGAAGGTGAAGAATTTGCTTCAGAGATTCAAGCAATTCACGAACAGGTAAAGCAACATCTACAAGATAGCAGTATCAAGTACAAAAGTAGAGCACATTTGAGCAGAAGAGAAGTTCAATTTGAAGTTGGTGATTTAGTTTTGGCTTATTTGAGGAAAGACAGATTTCCAAAAAGAGAGTATAACAAGATGAAGTTTAAAAAGATAGGACCATGCAGAATACTGAGGAAATTTTCTGCTAATGCCTATGAAATTGAATTGCCATCTGATATTGGAATATCTCCAATATTTAATGTTGCAGATTTGTACAGGTATGAAGATGGTGGCACAGATGAAAGACCAGAAGACAAAGAGAAGATTGATTGGGTAAAACAGTTGCCTACAGTGCAACCATTACAACTAGAGATGATCTTAGACAAGAAGGTGTTTAAGAGAACTAGAGGACGAGAGTATTTCCAGTATTTGATCAAGTGGAAAGATCAACCAATTGAAGATGCTACATGGATGACAGAAGCTATGTTGCAGAAGCTGGGCAATTCTGTCAAGGAGCTCATGGACAGGAGCCCATGAAGAATTTTGTCCTTGGGAGTCTGATGCAGGGGCATTAGATTCTAGCCAGCAATGTGAAAGCTTGTTCACATGTTGTGGCTAGCTGAGTTAAAATTCATTCACTAATGGGTGAAAGTCAAATGTTTAATGAGAGGATTTAATTCCTCAAACAATTTAATATTATTATTTTTGTAATAAATTAGGAGAGTATTTAGAGATAAGTAGTTTGAATATGTGTGAGCTTGTTGAGCATATCTAGGCTACAATTGATAGATTTTAGGAAGATATTTGGGCAAGTAGGATTTTTGTCTCAATTTAGGAAATCTGATCCTAAATTGAGGAGGTCTCTGTTTTGTAATAAAACTATAAATTACAATCTTTGTAATGGAGAAATTCGGAGTTGGTCGTGAGGAATTATTGTAAGGATTAGAGTTAATAAAGATTGCAAAGGTCTGAATTATTGGATCATACTGGAAATCCCCGGAGATCTTTTATCTTCAAAATTTTATTGGTGTGATATTTCTGTATGAGTTGAGGGTGATCAAACTTCTGTGTTCTCTGTTAGAAGAAGACTTGATTTTTTTTTAAATTCTTGAATTATACAGTTCGATATCAATTTGAGTGCAACACAGACCCTATGAATACTTCTTTATGTTGCAGATGCTTATATTCCTGCATCCTCTCTATTAAGATAAAACACATTTTTTTTAGTGTGAAGTAATTCTTTAATATCAGAGATCAATTCTGATATCAATAATAAATTGTATAAGAGTTCTGGTTCGATTGGAAAGAATCAAAGTGATTCTGGCTTTAAAAGTTACCAATGAAGAATCTGTGATGTTGCTAAAACACAATCTTCAGCATAGAGAGTAATTCGTTTTGTTTGTTGATGTTGCTGAAACACAATCTTCAGCATGGAGAGCAATTCGTTTTGTTTGTTAATGTTGTTGAAACACAATCTTCAGCATAGAGAGTAATTCGTTTTGTTTGTTAATGTTTCTGAAACACAATCTTCAACATAGAGAGAAGTATGTTTGAAAGGAAGCAATTCGTTTTGATTGCTGGAATCAATTTCGGTTTATGTATAGTTTGATAAGTCGATGTATAGAAGCCGATTTCAAGCTTTGATGTAGAGCGATGAATTTTTGGGTGAATCGAATTAAAGTCGGTGTAATTCGACTTTAGAGCAATCAGAAAGTTAAGCCTTGAAGAAGCAGTTTTACAGCCAACAACGCAGAGCTCTGACATATTAAAGTTCAGCGTTTCAGAAATCGAAGTTTAATATTGTGACAGGTATGAGACAGTGTTGGAATTTTTGACGCATTGGAAACTTCAGGTATGAGCCAGCATTGTTTGAAAATGAAAGTGAAGAATTGAATCCAACTCCTCCGGAGTTAGAAATCATAGTTGATAAATGTGAAAGGCTCTCCTTAACACCTGCACCATCACCGCCATCAATAAGCTACGAGTGCCCTAGCTATTTTATTTCCATTATGTTTGTAAGCATATTTCTTTTATTTGATATTAATGAAATAAAGTGTTATTTCCGCTGCATATTTGTATTTATGGTTATATGTTTATTCTATTGCAATGCTGCACAAATCTGGATCAGTGATTTACGTTTAGGTTTATGTTTTTACGTGAGATCTACCTCATAGTAAGGTGTCGATCACCTCTTTAAGCAAGCAAAGAAAAAAGTTTAATTCAATACAAAGAATATAAATTGTTTCTCCAAAATCTTTTTTTGATAAAATATTTATAAAATGAATTATATATATATATATATATATATATATATATATATTCATTCACGTCAAAGTTAAAGTATTTGTAAATTTTAACTATATCCTTATTCTAACTTGATAAATCCTGAATTAAACGAATATAAGGTGGTTGGATATAACAATACTAACCAGAGTTTTAAGGAAAAGTTTGGTATGACAAAATGGTAAAACCTATCCACCAAATAAACTTTACACCCATCATAAAGCATTTGAAGTTGTTGGATATAACAATATCTCCTATCCAATGAAGTGACTTCAAACTCATTAATATAAGTATAAATTTTATCATGAAATTTGCTTTTCCAAAATCATCCACTTTCCATGATTTTATAACAACTTGAAGTGACATGCAAAAAGGGCGTAGTCTAACTTATAGACTAAATAGCCTTTTTAGCATGAATTCATTAAAATCCCACAATACAATTTCAAGATTTGTTGTTGTTTCAAATACATTTTTGAATGCATAAATGGATTCAACACCCTCAAAACCCCCTAGGGGCACTCCAATTATACATATTAAACAATTTAACCTCAAGTTTTTAAAAGTCTCTGTCTAATTTTGAGTTGTGAAAAAGGTCGTTTTGTCTATAAATTAAACTACATTAAACTACCTATGCGAAAATTATCCTAGAGTTACACTATTTTCTAGATTCAAAAATAGGAGAAACTTATTATTAATAATTTTTTTTCCTAAGCTATTTTTAATTAAATAAGAGCATTGTTATATTTTTTACTCTCTTATTTTCCTCTTTAGGAGCATTATTATTTTTTCACTCTCCTAACAAATTTAATATTGTATTAATTCAAAGTTATTAAATTCAATAATATTAATATTAGGGTTACTAATGTTTTTTTTTCATGGTATTAATAATAATTTAGTCCATGGTATTTGGCCCATATGTTTCATCTAAATAAAACCTCTTTTTTTAGTCTTGGTAAATATAAAGAAATTTATGGAGTAAATATAGAAATATGTTTTATTTATTTACCATGCCTCTTTTATTTACTATGTTATTTGACCCATAGGTTTGGTATATAATTTGATGTTGATTTCTAAACCTATTTGATATATTTTTATTTATATACCACACCTCTAGCTCATTCATATTTTTATTTGTTTACCATATTTCTAGTTCATTTATATTTTTATTTATTTACAATACCCAAAAGAAATTTTATCTATTTAGCATACATTTACTTTATTTATATTTTTATTTATTTACTATACTTTTTTATAGTATTAGTAAGCCTATTCATATTTTAAATTTATATTGTGTTTGTACATAATAATAATTAGATTGATTTTTAAATAAGACTCACATTAGATTAACAATGTTAAATGTCTAACGTTACATGCTAAATGTTTATGTTTAAGTTTTTACGTGAGATGTACCCCATATCTATCGGCTCAATAAAAAATGTTGAATGTTAAACATTACTATTTAAGTTTAAGTTTTTACGTGACATGAGTTCTAGCTGGGTAAATGTTAAACCTCATATGTATCTCCATACTGAGTCGTAGAGCGCGCTAGATCAAAAACATTAAATGTTAAACGTTACCATTTAAGTTTAGGAAAAATGCTAAACTTGAGATGTATCTCCATACTTAGTTGTAGAGAACGATCCCCATATTGAGTTGTACAATGCCCCATATATTGACTCGTAGAGCGAGATGGATCAAAAATATTAAATATTAAACCTCATATGTATCCTCATACACAGTTGTAAAACGCACTAGATCAAAAGTATTAAATGTTAAACATTACCATTTAAATTTAAGAAAAATGTTAAACCTAAAATGTAACCCCATATTATATGGTAGAGCGTGATCCCCTATTAAATTATAAAACGTGATCCATAAAAAATATTAAATACTAAACATCTACGGGATCCATTTAAATTTACTTTTTTAAATAACATCTACCGAATACTCGATTGTAGATAGTCTCTCTTTGATTGTTGAGCATCTCTCCTGAAAATTAATTATGAATATTTTTTTCCCTACACTATTTTTAATTAAATCGCAGTTTTCTTTTTTAAACTCTCCCTGTCCCCACTCTGTGTAAAAGCTTTTCAATGAAATGTAATTTTGATCTCAATCTAATTTACTCGAGATGCGTGTTTGGCACGTGTCCTTCTCAACTATATTATTATTACTCAATCCACCACGGACACGGTGTTTCTATGGATTGGATATATCTTGGGTGCCCTCTCCATTCGTCTCAAGGCGTCCTTCAACTTATATATTGGAGACTTTGTAATCCCACACCACACCATATCGACGCCCATTGCCTTAACCCCTTCTCTCCTCCACAATAGGGCCACCAATGAGGATTCGAAACCGGCACCGATCTTCCCCTTTTGTGTTTACTTTTCCTGATGCTCCATCAACTGTTGAACCCTCTTTTCCTGATGCCCTAATCTCCAATACTCCGGCAGTTCTCCTCATGAAATCGCTAACAGAGTCGAGTGCAGCTCCAATAGTGTCGCAGTCCAATCTCCCCACCACGAATCAAGACATGGCGGGCGTGTTGAAGCCAAACGATAATGACGACGATTGCTCAGATTCAGCCGAGTTAATGCAAACCCCGCCATTCCCTGCAATACCCAACAAGGAGGATGCGGAGGAGTTAGAGAAACTTAGGGTTTGCACAGTAAACAAATCTCCATGGGATGTTTCCTCATTTGTCCAAGATTTCCTCGCAAAACCCACCAGTGAACCAGACCAGCAATCCATGCAAAACAATAGCAACAGCGAGAGGAATAAAAAAGAGAAGATCAGGGGTCCATTGATACCAAATCCTGTCAGTCCTACAAAGGTAATAGCAGAGGCAAGGAATCAGGTATATGATAGTTTTGGTTTAGGGTTTAGGGTATATGATAATTTTGGTTTAGGGTTTTACGGAAGAGTGTGTGTGTGCATTTTAAATATGCCCCTTGGTTAGGGTATGGGTTGTGTGACCTAGTCTCATATAGTTTATAGTTTTGACTTTTTTTAGAAATATTCATCATTGGCCCACATATGAATCAGATCAGATTCAGCATAGTGCTGAATAGGTTTTTGTGTGGCTGTGCAACTGTGTTTACTCAGGTTCAGGTTCATGTGGAGGACGATGATGATTTTAACAAAACTGAGATTGGCAGGTAATAGTTTCTCTCTATTACTGACAGTAACCATGCCAGAGCATTGTCATTACACAGTTTCATGTTTTTTTTTTTTCCTGGTAGAATATGAGAATCTAACTCAAAGGAACAACAGACTCTGTTCATAAATCTAGCTTCCTGCCATATACTGAAAAAGTAGTGAACCCTTGTATGAATTCGTGACTCTAAATCAAGGTCACTTGACACTAATCCACCAGCCAGAAATTAGGGCATGGAATAAGCTGTTCGTACGAGTCAGTTGTGTCTTGTAATTTTTATTTATGGTAATAGTTTGGCTGACATGGCTGCACTGTATTTGATTTTATTGTTGTCAAGACTGGAGTACAAGCGCGGAGCAGGTATGCCACTGTTATCTAGCATTAATGCAAATCCATGGTACACCATTGCTGCTTATTCTGTAACTTCAGGAATATAATTCGTTGGTTTATCTTATTTTTCAGCTGTGGAAACAAATACATTATCTTGTGGGAAGATGTCACAAGTAACAGAAGAAGAGCAGACGCTTGAATCAGAACTGCTGATAGTATTTTCAGAAGAAGTTGCTGGTTTGAGAGTGAGAGAAGCTGCGTCCAAGCTTATGCTAAGGAATGTCAAGAACATAATTTCAGAAGGTCTTCCTCTGACACTACAGGTGAGGAGGGCCATGCTTAACAGTCCATATTTTGTACAGTTGGACGATGGAAAGTTTGCATTGTGGGACAATTTTCGCAACAGTAGAGTGGGCAGCTTGGATAAAAAAGAGAGAACGAGTTTGGAAATAGAGAAAATAATGGGCACCCACAAATTTGACAGAGAAGAGAAACCTGCAAGAGAATTAGGTCTAGAGCTTGCAGTTCCCAAAATAATGATAACCAAAGAAAAGAGGAGCCGAAGAGTAAGGGTCGATGAGAAAGAAGAGATTGGCTCTTGCAAAGAAGATGGTAAAAGGAGGAAGAAGAAAGTTGAGCAGAGATCATATGATTCAGTCTACAGTGGGAATAATGGCGGTAGCAATAATTACAGTTGGGATAAAGATGCAGTAGTCTCCTCTGATTCTCAATGTTATAACAGTCAAAGTATTTCAGATGGTAATGGCGAGGCGAGTCAAAATGTTCTTCCCCCTTGGGACGAGGACGAGGACGAGAGATATAGAGCTGCTGTTTATACTTTATTTTCAAGTTTCAGTAGAAATATTGGGATTTAGAAAGAGCTTCATCCTACCTATTGTCGAAAGAGGAAACCAGTGAAGGCGAGATCTCTGAAGGATCTATTCTGATATAACCCGATTGGCCTGTGATCGATTCGTGGAATAGGGGTGCGCATTTATGTTGTGTTTCTTACCGAGGAATTCCAATATCCAGCTAGGGGAAAGTCTCTGCACTTATGAATAATGAATAATAGTGATTGCCCATAGAAAACATTCAAATAAGTTGTTATTCACACCATGCATCCATGCATGTTTTGACGGATGATCAATGATATCTTTTCAATACACTTCCTAATTTGTTCTAGTAAATTAATTGTCCGTAAATTAGGATTGAAATACAATTATTTTTCTGTAAATTATGCTTCATTTTACACCGGGAAAGCAAACTAACCCAGTCTTAAAACTTACAACACCTCATTTCTAAAAAAATATTAGATTAGATTTTAGGTTTAATATAAAAAATCATAAAATAATATTTTTCAAAACTTCAAACTCACTAAAGCACAAACTATTTGTGAATTGTCAAATGTTACATCAAATGTTACATCAACTTGGAATAAGTAAAAAATTGAAGTAAATTGACATCATAGTTAAATATGTAATTTGTCTGAAGTATATTTATTAAAGTAAAAAATAATTAATCGTTTTACACAAGGAAGTTATAAGTTATAGAATATGTGATGTGATGTTGTTATTGTCAAAAGGAGCTATACAACCCATGATATTGTCATTGTTTCTTTACACAACCTAGTATATAAAAACAAACTAGTAACATATATATATATATATATATATATATATATATATATATATGAGAAGTTCAATATATGAGAGTGATTTTGTCACACAAGTTTAAATTAAAAAATTTTAATATTCAAGAAAACAAAAAGAATATAAAATTTGTAACTAAATAAACACAAATCAATTCTTATTACCTCTGATATGTTGTATGAAAAATTACTTAAATTGACATCATAGTTAAAATGTGTTTCTATGAGGAAATTTGTATCAAAGTAAAGAAAATAATAATATTTTACATATGTAAATTAAGTCTTTTTTGTGAGTTAAAATTAAATAAATTTTTGTGCGTTAAATTTTATTAAAGTAAAAAACAATATAATTATTTTTAATATGAAAGAAATAGTAAAATACTTAGAAAATTTTTATATGAAATAAAATTTATCTAAACAAAAAAAATAATAAATATTTTAAATATTTTAGCTCTATAAATTAAATAAATTGTACTTAGAATTGACTACATTCTCATCATCTAGACAACAAAGTTTATTTCCTACACTATAAAGCCATATAGCCATAAATACTCTCCTACCATGATCCATAATCAACTGAATACACGTAAGCGTTATCTTGAGTTCCCCTCCGTGTGTGCGGGAACAGTTGATTCAAATCATAAGTCGGACTTCTTAGAGGTTTCATTCAAGCATGTCTACACCAAGCAAAATAGCTAGGCAAAGACGCTTTTCAAACTCGGTCAATAAAATTGCTCTAAAAGTGAAAAAATAAAAAAATGAGTATTTTTAAAATATAAATTATTTAAATTGTTATGATAATTCAACACCTAAAAATTAATAGGTATTTTATATATATGTAAATTATGCAATTTATAAAAGTTTTTGTGTAAAATAAAATCAAATATTTGATGATAATAATATTTTAAATAAAAAATAATGCTTTAATAAATTATATATATATTATAATTAGAATGTGTTTGTATGAGAAAATTTTATCAAAGTAAATAATAATAAGTATTTAAGATATATATAAAATTAAGATTATTATTAGAAATATAAGTGTATATTTTAATTGAACTTAAACTATTCAAATCTGTAAATAATAATCCTTCATAATAAAAGAGGAAAGTGTAACACTTCTAATGAAAAAGAGTAAAGAGGGTTTATGACACGAAGTTGTCCAAGTTGCAGTGAAATTACTAAAGATGTATTCTTGATCTCCAAGCTCTACAAGAAATGTGAAGTGGATTTAGGGTTTGCAGGTTACACACAAGTTGTTATATAACTAATTTAGATTTATCTTAACTCGGGATCTATCAAGTGCTGAGAGAGATGAAATATATAGAGGTGTAAACCTTCTTTTTGAGTGGAAAATTTGATGAAAGGTTTGCACCTAGAAACATTTCATCCCTCTCAACCCTTATAGATCTCGAGTTAAGATAGATCTAGGGTGTTTTTTTAAACATTTAGAAATAGATTATTGAAATCACTTTGTTTCAGAATCCCACAAGGTTTGACCCAAGGCAGAAATTAAATCATTCTAATTTGGTGGTGTTTCGCTCAACACATAAGTTAAATCATTGTAATTTGGTGGTATTTAGGTCAAGGAAAAAATTAAATCAATATAATTTGAATCATTCTAATTAGGTAGTAAGAGTGATTCATTACACACGATGAAAAACTTAAAAAACTATCGCACTTTGTACTATGAAACCATTTCCCACAAATATTATTATTTTCCACTTGGCAAGATCCCCGAAATCCTTTCCCACAAATCCTTTCCCACAAATATTATCTTCCACTTGGGATAGTCCTCAAAATACTTTATGATAAATATTATTTCACTCTTGCTTCCTCACAAATTCAATTGGACACTTTATTTGTGTTAAATTTATATTAGGGAGGGAATTGATTTTTCATTAGGGTAGACATTAGATTAATTAGATTAAATTTTAAATGTTAAATGTTAAACATTACTTTTACATTTACATTTATGTTTAAGTTTACTTGAGATAGTCAATGCATGTAGTGTACTCAGTAAGAGTGAATCATTACACATGATGGCATCCATGGAGTCGAAGTAGATGAAAAGGTAAAGAAAAAAAAGGTAGAAAAAAAAAATAGAGTAGTAGTACGTACTATGAAATCCTTTCCCACAAATATTATTTTTCACTTAGCTCTCAGAATCCTTTCTCACAAATATTATTTCACTCTTCTTAGCTACTATGAAATACTTTCCCACAAATACTATTTTCCACGCCCCTCTAGAAATCCTTTCTCACAAATATTATTTCACTCTTAGCAGGTACTATGAAATCCTTTCCCACAAATATTATTTTCCACTTTGCTCCCGAAATCCTTTCTCACAAATATTATTTCACTTCGGTCAACATTTTGACCTCGATTCTTTTGCCAATGAGTACGCCCTTCAAAAATCGAAATTTGCACCAAATTTCAGCCAATTCAGACCATGCGTTGACCAAAGTCAACGCTGGTCAAACTTGCCCAGAAACCCTAACCACAGAAAATTTGCTGCATTAAATTTCATCCTTTTTGCTGCAGTAGATTTCATCCTTCTTCTCACATTGGAGATGAAACTGCTTCTCAGATACTCGTATATAATCAGAGGAGAAGATGTGTGATGTTGAGTGAGTGAAATGCTCTCCAAGGTTGACTGTATTTATATCCATCATTGAGGTGTGTGATAGATCTGCTGGGGGTGTAAAACCTTAAGGTCGACTTGCACTTAAATTTATTATAAATAATAAATTCAAAATAAATGTTCTGCTCCTCAGATTAAAATCAATTTTATATCGATTTTACACCTCTCTGAAAGAGGAATCCAATAAAAATATTGAAATCTTCATCTGAGCATCACAAGATGGAGTTTGGACCTAGTTGTCCAAATTTAACACTCCCTCTCAACTAGGGAGAACTCTATCCACCAGTGCAATCAAACATCGTGTGTCATCCCGCCGTAACTTGCTTTGCTGGCCTCTTTATTTCAGAACAGAAGTGGGTCAGTCACAAAGACATCATCCCTCGGCTGAAAAATTTAGCTCAGAGGTCTGAAACCTCTATCGGACTCACAAAGAGTCTCCAACCAACCCGAAGTTGGTTCATCTGACCCGAAGTCAGGCAGAGGTCCGAGACCTCACTAGAATTGATCCCAGATCAAGTGGTTGGACCGTACCATCCTAGATAGAGAGTACGGAAATCTCTGATGCGTCCATCTATCTTTGATACTGGTCTCTAGCTTTTCCCACCTCATTGGCCAAATGAGAGGTACTTCCCATGAGCCCTGAACTCAATGGGTAGGATGCATACGGGGCACAGATAATGAGAGGTGAACCAACTCAATAATCACAACGGTGGGGTCCAAGCACAACAACAAGGTTTTTGCAAGCCTTGCCTTGTGGTTGCTCATAGCTCCGAGAAGCTGTCCCCAAAGCCCACCAGAGCTCCTTGAGCTCATCGTCCAACAAGACACACATCATAGGGTCGTTCCACGATACCAAGTCTCTCACGAAAGGTTAGGAACTTGACCTTCCCCAAGGGCTTAGTGAGAATATTCGCGACCTGCTCATCAGTTCCTATATAATTGAGCCTTACGGCGCCTCACTGTACCATATCCCGGATGAAATGATACCTGACATCAATATTCTTGGATCAGTCATGCAACACAGGATTCTCAGTCAAGCGAATCCCAATCTAGTTATCACAAAGTATCATGGTGGTATCTAGCACATGTCCAAACAGCTCACTAAAGAGCTTTCGCAACCAAACTACTTCACAACAGGCCATACTTGCTGCAATGTATTCGGCCTCTGCGGTGCTCAAAGCCACTGACTTCTACTTCGTTCTCAGCCATGAAATCGAAGCAGTACCAAGATTGAAGCTGCATCTTGATGTGCTCTTACGATCCACCACACTGCCAGCCTAATCGGCATCAGTATATCCAAGGAGTGTCATGCTCCCGGTAGTGTATCTCAGTCCATGGTTTATCGTGCCCCGAAGGTATCTTAGAACATTCCTGGCACCAACCCAGTGAAAGTGATGAGGTTCAACCATCTGTTGACTCAAAGTGTTCACTGCAAAACATATATCACGATGGGTGTTCACTAAGAACATCAGGGCCCCTACGAGTTGACGATACTCCATAGTATTTGCCAATACGGGCCCAACAGCGCTGCCACTCAACTTCTTGAAGTTGAGTTCCATTGGTGTTGACACGGACTTGCAGTCCACCATACCCAATCTTTCCAGAAGTTTCCCAATGTATTTTCCTTGAGAAAGGAAAATCTCTCCAGGTCTTTGCCAGACCTCCAGGCCTAGGAAGTAGTGCATGAGTCCTAGGTCCTTCATCTCAAACTTAGCAGCGAGCTCCCTCTTGCATTGATGAATGAGAGGGTCAGCACCTATTAGGAAGAGGTCGTCCACATACAACACCAGAATGAGAGGCTTCCCCTGGACAACCTTGAAGTAAAGGTTCGGATCATCATTACTTCGAGTGAAGCCCGGCTTCATCAAATAGCTATCTATCCTCTCGTACCAAGCTCTGGGTGCTTGCTTCAACCCATAGAGGGCTTTCTTCAACCTGCAGACATGAGTGTCCTGATCCTGGACTTCAAACCCCAGAGGTTGTTCTACATACACCTCTTCTTTTATTGCACCATGCAGAAAAGTGGTTTTGACATCCATCTGATGAAGACTCCATCCTTGCATAGCAGCAAGGGCTATGATTGATCGAATGGTGGTGTATCGTGCCACAGGTGCAAATATGTCATCATAATGTATTCCTTCCTTTTGAGAGAAGCCACGGGCAACAAATCTTGCCTTGAACTTTTCAACACTTCCGTCAGATCCATGCTTGATCTTGTAGAGCCATTTCGCGGTGACAACTGATTTTTCCTTTGGTCTTGGAATCACATCCTAGACATCATTCTTCATTATGGACTCATATTCTTCATGCATAGCATTCTTCCAGACTTGATGCTTTACGGCTACCTCAAAAGATCCAGGTTCGGATTGTACAATAGTACTCATGGCAGCCAGATACCCTTGGTATCTACACGGCTTCTTTCTTTCCCAGAATGTCCCCCTCAGGGCAGCATGTCCCTTAGCATCTTCGAGAGTGTCCCTGAGCCATGATGGTCTCTTTCTCAGTGAAGGGGATGGATCGATTGGGTCCATTGGTCCTTCAACATCAGGCATTGTCTCATCCTGCGGTTCTTCTTGATTTCCAGGCCTTGCTTCATGATTTTCCTCAGATCTCGGAAGATCTACTACTTTCTTCAGGGAAGCATCTTCGTCAAAAGTGACATCATGGCATATCTCTACTTCCCTTTGACCAGGTACATAGACTCTATAGGCCTTAGAATTCTCGCTGTAGCCCATAAACATTCCTTTCTTCCGAGAAGCATCCAGCTTACTTCTTTTTTCTTTTGGCACATGAAAATAAACAGGACATCCAAAAATTCTAAAATGTGAGACGTCAGGTTTCTTACCAGTGAAAACCTCTTCGGGAGTTTTGGAGTCCAGGGCGGAATGAGGGCATCGGTTTTGAATGTATACAGTAGTATTCGCAGCTTCTCCCCACAGAAATTTTGGTACACCCTGGTCACATAGCATGGCACGGGAAGCTTCCACAATGGTCCTGTTATTTCGTTCAACAACGCCCTTCTGCTCAGGAGTATAGGCATTAGTAGTCTCCCTCTTAATGCCAGCTTCTCTGCAAAAGTCCTTGAACTCATTTGACTCATATTCAGTGCCATTGTCGGTCCTCAAAATCTTGATCTTCTTCCCTGTCATATTTTCCACCAAGTCTTTGAAGGTACGGAACCACATGAAACCCTCATCCTTCTTCTTCAAGAAGTATATCCAGGTTTTGCGGGATAAATCATCAGTGAATATCATATAGTAATAACATCCTCCCAAGGATGTCACGTGTAGCATACCAGATAGATCGGAATGGACTAGTTCCAAAATATCAGATGTCTTTGTGACACTTGAGGGGAAAGGTCCCCTTGTATGCTTTCCTTCGGCACAACCCTTACATACACCTTCATGATTATTTCCAAAATCAGGCATCCCTGTCACCACCTTCCTTGCTTTGGGAAGGGCCTTGTAATGAAGGTTTCCAAACCTCTGGTGCCATAGTTCATTTTGTCGGATAGTATCACATGTCATAGCTCCCAATGGACTTCCTTCAACCTGGTAGAGTGTTCCAACTCTAAAAACAATCACGATAGCTTCCTTGAGATTCTTCTTCCACATGCACACCTTTCCATCAGTGAATGCCACATTGAAACCTTTGTCTTCCAGGGATGATATAGACACAAGGTTCTTCTTAAATTTTGGTACATAGAGTACATCCTGCAAATGTAGGACTTGTCCTTGAGACAAGTGGAGGGTCACAGTCCCTGTCTCTTTCACAGGATATGTGGCATTATCTCCAAGGATAATTTTGAGATTAGTATCCTTCTCAACCATGTTAGAGAGTGCTTCCTTGAACCCAATGATGTGTCTTGAGGCACCACTATCTATCAGCCAAACATCCATAGTGTCGGGCAGGGATGCAGCAGAGAGGGCAGATACAAGAATGTATTCATTTATTTTATCAACAACATTTGACTCCTCATACCTGGAGTTTCTAGACCTTTTGAAAGGTTGATTGTTTTCGCCAGAGGGGGCCTTCCTCTTTCCTTTGGACCTGTTGTTTCTTTGATTTAAATTCCTCCGGTTGTTGTTATTGTCATCACTATCGGGAGAATCCTTTTTGAAAGGACATTCTCTAGCATGATGACCTGGCCTATGACAAGTGAAACACTTTCCCTTCTTTCCTTGGGCCCCTGCTCTTCCTTTGTCCTTTGGACCACCAGAGTTCTTCTTTCTAGAAAGAGTAGCATAGGCAGCATTTCTGTCATTTTCGTATTCCTTCATTCTTGTCTCTTCTTGCATGCATCTTGACAGTAGCTCGTCAAAGTTAGGAATTGTATTATTATTGAGAATGGTAGTGTTGAATACTTTCCATTCATATGGGAGCCCTCCAAGTGCGGTGAGTACCATCTCACGATCAGCTATTATGTCCCCAATAGCCAGCAAATTGTTCCTGATCTCTGCCAGTTTTAGAAAGTATGTTTGGACAGATTCATCCCTGCCTTTCTTCAGATTCTTCAATTGATTCTTGAAGAATAGCACCTAGTTTTCATTGTTTACTTTGAACATTTGTATCAGCTTATCATACATCTCTTTGGATGTGCCTAGCTCAAATATGTAGGCAAACGGACTTTTATGTATGGATTCCCTGATCAGTAGCTTTGCTTTGATATCCCCCTTCTTATACTTGGTTTTAGCGGCAGTAGTAGAAGTGGATGGAGGTTCTTGTATCTTACCCAGTACATAGTCCATGAGATCATGGTCTTCTAATTTGAGATCTAATATCATCTTCCAAGCATGGAAGTCATCCCTTCCAGTCAGCTTGTCATCCTCCTTGAAGCCATAACTTGTGGAACTCATTTTTCTCTTTTGGTGATTGCTATAAGTTAGGGCTTGTCTTCACCTCACCTCAGCTACGAGAGGTAGTACCGCCTCTTGTCATCTCTTTGAATACTGCAAAAAAACGCAATGAGATTGTTTCCCAAACCAAGAAATTTATTTTCCTTACAACTTGCTCACAGGGAAAGAAGAATATTGTGGCCACAACCTCAAAATAGGGCTCCCCTACACAGCTTCAGCATATCAACAAAGTCATGGAGGATACGAGTACATTTTCTCCTCACTCACAGAGGTTCCTTTACATTGTCAGGACAAGCACTCCACTGATCTGACCCTCGATGCATAGCCTCTTGATGTTTCCATACCTCATATAAATACACAAACAGAATCCACACATGTATTGACTGAGGTTGATAAAGAAACCATATTTACTAAATGCATCCAGCATGTCCACCCACAGGTCCATGACATCTTCAAAAAATCTAATACCCAGTTGAACAGAATATGCCTCATCTCATGGAGGATCTCAACGCAATGGGAACCTTTGCTTCCTAAGGAGAGAGGAATGATCCAGGTGGATATCGGTGGCCACCCACCTATTCCATTTGAACATGTACCATCAATTCTTGTAGCTTTTCACTTTAAGCACAACTTACCATTTTTTGCAGGTTGTCGGTTCCTGAACTTTCAGAGCCATTTGGATGCCGTAATGAGCCATGTGGATATTGTTGGCCACCCACCTATTCCATTTAGACCCGCATCATCAGTTATTTCATTTTTTTGTTTCAGCACAACTTACTATTTTTAGTAATTTTTTTGGGTCCTGAACTTCCGGAGCCATTTTGAGGCCCTAAACGACATTTTTTGGGCATCGCTTCGCTAGCGAGGCCAATTTTCCTCCAAAATCTACATTTGAGATCAAAAGTTTTAGTCCTCGGATAGATCTTTCTAAAGATGTATCATGCGCTTCAAATGGAGATAGGATGCCAAAGTTATGACCCCGAGAAGTTGAAACACCAATTTACACAAATAGGGCCCATAGTTTTGGCACTTCATCTCCTACGGTTAGGTTTTTGGATGTTTAGGGTTTTGCATTGTTTCTAATCAATAAATAGGCCTTCAAGCCTCATTGTAACACAATTCAGAGGCATGTAGCCACCACATCTCTTCTCAGAGATAAGCTACGAGTGCCCTAGCTATTTTATTTCCATTATGTCTGTAAGCATATTTCTGTTATTTGATATTAATGAAATAAAGTGTTATTTTCGCTGCATCTTTGTATTTATGGTTATATGTTTATTCTATTGCATTCCTGCACAAATCCAGATCAATGATTTACATTTAGGTTTATGTTTTTACGTGAGATCTACCTCATAGTAGAGTGTAGATCACCTCTTTCAGAAATCAAAGGAAAAAGGTTAATTCAATACAAAGAATAGAAATTGTTTCTCCAAAATCTTTTTTTGATGAAATATTTGTAAAATGAATTATATATATATATATATATCTATAGATTCACGTCAAAGTTATAATATTTAAAAATATTAATTATATCCTTATTCTATCTTGATAAATCCCGAATTAAATGAATATAAGGTGGTTGGATATAACAATACTAACCAGAGTTTTAAGGAAAAGTTTGGTATGACAAAATGGTAAAACCTATCCACCAAATAAACTTTACACTCATCATAAAGCATTTGAAGTTGTTCGATATAACAATACCTCCTATCCAATGAAGTGACTTCAAAATCATTAACATAAGTATAAAGTTTATCATGAAATTGGCTTTTCCAAAATCATCCACTTTCCTTGATTTTATAGCAACTTGAAGTGACATGAAAAAAGGGTGTAGTCTAACTTATAGACTAAATAGCCTTTTTAGCATGAATTCATCAAAATCGAAAAATACAATTTCAAGATTTGTTGTTGTTTCAAATACATTTTTGAATGCATAAATGGATTCAACACCCTCAAAACCCCCTAGGGGCACTCCAATTATACATATTAAATAATTTAACCTCAAGTTTTTAAAAGTCTCTATTCTTTGAGGAAATACCGCCAGGTCTGATACTCTGCTGCTATGGGGGAAACAAGAGGGACCTCTTCTTTCAACCGATGCATGCATTCCAAAGCATTTGGGACTAGAGTTTCCCTTTTTTGAGAGATATGGTTGGAAAGAGAGGCAAGCTTGGTATAAATCCATACTGGCGTGACAAGAAACTGACCCAGATTTTCTTGTGATGCTGTGAGCTCGGGGGTGGCAGCAGCTTGCTTGATGGGCTGCAGAAATTGCTGGATTTCTTGATCTACTTGCTCCCAGGTCTTCCTTTCGTCCAATGCCCCTAGCGTAGGAATGTGGTGAAGAGTGTGCATCTAGTCGATGCCGCTGATCAGGTGGTTCTATGAAGACATTACTTTGTCCAAATCCTTGGATAGCTTGTCCTTGGACTGCATCTTCATACGGATTTGGACCTTGGCATCCTGTGTATGAATTCAATCCTTCTTAGGCAAATGCTCAGGAGCCTGAGGATATCGCACTGTCCAGTCCATCATTTTATCTAAGGCAGCTGAGGCTTCCTTGAGCTGCTCATGCTTCTGCTTAGTTTCTGCTCGTGCTCTTACCAATGGGGCGACTGTTTGCGTTATGGTTAACATTTCCCCATACACCTGCCTCATGGTCGCCTCTAATACGTCACACTCCTTTAGAATGGCAAGGGGAACTTCATTGACTGGGGGAGTCTTGTTTGGGAGTTGTTGAATCTCTTATTTCAATGCCGACCTCTCCTGTTTCGCCTTCTTCTCCCGCTTCTCTGCTGCTTGTAGTCTATTTTCTATAGAAACGATTTCTCTACTCATTCTGGTTACATTTTCTTCTATGGCCGCAGCGAAAGCCGTGCCTGCCGATGCTATCATCACGGGATTAGTCCTAGTATCAAGGACTATGTCTTTTCCAGTTGCAACTGTGGATGCGGCAGAAGGACTTTGTGCCAGGAACCGTCTCTTCTCCTGCCGGATTTTGAAGGAGAATTGATTGAATGTGAGCCTGGTGAGGTCGAAGACATCCTCCTCCTACCCCCGGGGGGAATTAACATCGGAGAGCATGGTTCCCGTACCGCCTAGAGGTACTTCGAGGGGAGACACCTCGATTTCTTCTATCATTTCATCCTCCTCTTCTTTTTTCTTCTTTTCCTCCTTTTCCCTTCGCTGGTGCTCGGCTTCTACCTTCTCATGCTCTTCCTTCCACCCGCGCTCCGCTTCTGCCACTGCTTCGATTTCGGCTTTCCTCTTCCACTCGGTAGCAGCAGCTTGGTCTGCTTTCTTTTGGCGTTTAGCTTCTGCTTTGTCTAGCTCTTTCTTGAGTGCCTGTTCTGCTGCAGCCTGCGCCTCTTTTTCCTCCTTTTCCTTCCTGGCCTCCTCAACCTGCTTCTTCTTCTATTATGCCCTTAGGCTCTTCTTGCTCTTTTCCTCGTCCTCTTTTATTTTCTTTTGTCTCTCTTGCTAGGCTTTGGCCTCTGCTTCTTTCTGTTGGGGAGTGGTAGCAGGCCCTGTGCTGGTCCGGGGCTTTTTTGCTAGAGAGGAAGAAGCACCTCCTAACTTATGGCTCCTATCTTCAAGGCTTTGATCATTCGGATCCTCTTGGCCAGAGTTCGCCCCGGGAGCAAGTTGTCTATCTGCATTGTACCAGTTCCTTCTTTCATCTTCTCCCGGGCGCTCTACATGCTGGTAGTTCCATTTGAATTTAGCCTTCTTGCAGTGTTCGGGAACTATCCTCTCCGGGTCGAATGTTCGGTACTCTAAAGCCCCAAGGTGATAACTTTTCATCTCTTCTCCCTCTGCCTCTACCTCTCTGAAATATTTAACTGTGTACACGCCGATAGTGAGGGGTAGCGCGGGCCAGGGCTTCTTCTTACCTTTGGACAGGACACTGGAGAAGCCCGAGGACATCTGGAAGCATACCTCTTGCATGAGAATTTTTTCTGAAACGAAGCGAGGCATAGCAGGTGGTGCCCTGAATGAGCCGAAGACTCGGATCCAAGTATGTTCGGCGAAAGGAAACCAATGCGCCACTTGGCTTAGAGTCTCCCTGGCTCGCCAAGACATGCAAGGGGCGTCTTGGCCAAATAATTTTCTGTATAGGGCGGGGATGAATATTTGAGAGATTGGCTCTATATCCTGTTTATACCTCGATTCCCCAAACACCTTGGTTTGTAGATGAATGGCACGGGTCTGCGTGGAATCCCAATTATGTGCCCATCCCTCAAAATGCAACCTCGCACAGACGACATCCAATAGATAAGAGGCCATATAGAATTCAGACGGCATTCCTTCATCTGGGGCCAATGCCGAGGACAAGTTTGTATGCATTGAGGTCATCAATATGCTAGCCCGGTTGAAACGAGTGCCATGCACCGTTACATATTCCATGATAGTAGCCCATGTACCGTTGAAGGTGGTGGCGTCGGTGCGCCCGTACAATCTGCAAAGCATGGCGGCTACTAATTTATATACTTTTCTGAGGCTGGCCACCGGATATTCTTGGTATTTCTTGACTTTAAATTTCTCGGGCTCCACCCACCACTGCTTGATAGTGTCAACTACGGGGACTGCATGGGCAAGAGCCCATTCTTCTGTAAAGTTTTCTTCTTGGTGAGGCAAAGATTAGTAAACATGGGCATCCGAGCCTACGAGCGTTGCGAAAGCCTTACGGCGAACTCATGGTACACTTGGTACCATCGCATGCTATCCCCTTTAGAAAAGGTTCAAAGGGTATCTCCGTATATCGGTGGTGGGGATGTTTTCATGTTCGTCTCTATGTCTTTCACTACCACATGCTTGTCCTTCTTCCAGGAAGTTGGTGGTCCCATATCGCTGGAATCTGATGGGACAGGTATACACTCCAAATCTGCTTCAAATTCACCTATTAGGTTCATGAAGGAATCCCACGATAAGAAAGACGCCATGATAATGCAAAAACAATTAAAGTTTATCAATTACTTCACTAAGACACAGGAAAAACTGAAAAAGTGGTCTACTGGGTCGTGGGGTCACAAGTTGTAAGAAATGACCAATCTACGACCTTACGACCTTGCAACTAGGTCGCTGGGTCGCGGAGTCGCAAATTCCGGAAAATTGGAAAGATGCGACCTTGCGACCTTGAGACTAGGTCGCTGGGTCGCAGGGTCGCAAATCTCTAAAAACCAGGAGAATGCGACCTTGCGACCTTGCGAATGGGTCGCTGGGTCGCGGGGTCGCAAAATTTCAAACAATCTGGAGAATACGACCTTGCGACCTTGCGACTAGGTCGCGGGGTCGCAGGTCGCGCTAGGGCTTGCCCGGGGGTTTTGGGCGCGCGCGGCGTGGAGTGTTTTTTTCCTTTAACTGGAAAAATGCAAAGCCAAATGGGTCCAGATAGAGTCAAGGCATAGATTTTGGAGTAGGGGAGCAGCCATGAAAGCCTGGCCAAGAAATGGTGATGATTTTGAGAAATGTGGGGAAAACAGGAATAAAAAAAAACCCTAAGTAAGAAATACAGATAGGGGTTGAGGCAAATTGAAAATTTAAAGGCTGAGGATGTCTGGGATTTAGCAAGAATAACCAAACAGGAAACAACAGGAGGGAAAATGGCAACTTACCTGGGAAAAATGCGCGCTAGTCAACCTGTCAGAGCCGTTTCTTTCTATTCGATGCATATGAAAAATGCGACCTAGCGACCTCCTTTATATAAAAAGGTCGCACATGCGAGCATTTAATGGGGTCGCAAGGTCACAGTTCGAGTGATCCGGTAGGTATGCGACCTTGCGACCTGCAGGTCGCGGGGTCGCAAGGTCGCGGGGTCACGTTTTTCCGAAAAAATGAGTTTTGCGACCTTGCGACTAGGTCGCAGGGTCACTAGGTCGCGGGGTCGCGGTTTAGCCTTCTAGACTCTTGCTTATTTTTCTTTAAGTTCAAGGGGCTCCGAAAAAAATTTTGAAGTGTGGTTTTTTTTGGAGGGTGTTGTAGAGGCTACAATAAATGGCGATTCACTGGACGAACCTAGAGTCTCTGCCGATAGTCAGCCTTAGAGGGGGGAGGGAGGGGTCTTCGCTCGCTATTTCTTTTACCTTAAAGTCAACATTGCCTCACCTTTTGGCACCTCGTGAGGTTGCTCAGCCTGCTGGCTCGTTCGGGCGCTGGTTAACCAAATTTCATTCCTTCAGGTCTCTGGACCGAAAGGGTTGGAGAACTCCAGGCTGCTACAGGGTCCGGTACGATTATTTTGTCCTCATCGTGTTGCTCCGCTGCTAGAAAACCTCTCGGTCCCGGCGGAGTCACTGCCTAGGAATCGTGAACGTTGCTCCGCTGCCAGCGAGCCTGGTCAGTACCCCGGTGGAGTCGTTACATCACCTCTCTACGCAGGAATCCTTTCTCAATCCTTTACCCTTTATTAGTGTGCTATTGCACTTATTTTGAATGTGCCCGAGGCACTTATTTAGATGTGCTCGTGGCACTTATTTGAGATGGCCAATTTTTGCCTTGGGCGGAAGAGGGATCCCGACTTATTTTGCTTGTAGAGAGGTTGTTCCTGGTCTGATATGAGGACTGTGGTTTTTCCCGGATGCCCTGACGTAGCATGGAGTACCTCTTTTCCCTTCCGATCTAGTTACCACTGCATAGCACTTTCTTTTGCAAACACCCTCTCAAACTTGCTAGGTGGGCTCCCTGCTTGATGGCTTGAGCTAGATCATACGCTGCCTTTAGGTGCCAGTAATGAGTGAGCCTTTACCACATTTGTCTTTATCGGGAAAAGGCCTTCCATCAACATAGAACCTGTTCTAGTGTGCCAAATGTGTGACTCTGACAAGCCCTTCCATAATTTTTTTTTTTTTTTTTAAAGGATGAAAACGGAAACTATGGTACAATGATAAGATAGCCTTCTAAGGGCTACTAAGTGAAATAATGTTTGAGGTCATGGTCGTTTACCGGGAGGACCTCGACTCTTCCCTCAAGGGTTTGCAGTCTAAATGTATGGGAACCTAATTTCTCCTTAACTTGGAAAGGACCTGTCCATAGTGCTTGGAACTTGGAATGTTTTTCTTTTTCTTCGTGACCTTTATCCCATTTCAGGACCAGGTCTCCTACCTCGAAGTTTTTATTCCCTGCTAATTTTCTATCAAACCATCTCTTGATTCAGCTTTGGTGGATGGAGAACTTTTCCCGGGTTTTTTTGTCTTTCCTCCTCCAACTTCAGTAGGGTGTCAATTCGAGTCTGCAAGGTAGGGCATGGGGTGCCGTGACATTCCTGGGATAGCTGAAGGGCAGGGAGAGATAAATGGGAGGAAGAACAACTTCTTTTCCATACACGAGAAAATAAGGAGAGGTGCCTAGGGAGGACTTGGGCGTGACACGGTCGGCCCAAAGTGAATTGTGAATGGCGTTGTGCCAGTTGCGCTGGTGGGACAACAGGGTATTCTTAATGATGCGGGTCAGATTTTTATTAGTTGATTCAGCTAAACCATTTCCTTGGGGATAGTAATTTGTAGAATGTTTAAGAACAATACCGTTTTCTAGGGCAAAATCATATAATTTAAAAGATGAAAAGTAAGTTGCATTATCAAAAACCAAGGAAGTTGGAATGCCAAACCTGGTGATGATGGAATGAGTGACGAATTCTATTACCTCCTTGTCATTGATTTGGTGTAAAGGTGCTGCTTCGACCCACCTGGTAAAATAATAAGTAGTTGTAAGAATGTACCGGCGTTGTTTGGAAGAGTGAGGTATGATTTCGCCAATGATGTCCAAGCCCCACTGTTGAAAAGGCTCTTCCACTGCTACCGACAGTAAGGGGGTGGCTGGCCGCGCTTCTCGGTTTGCGAATTTCTGGCACTGGATGAACTTCCGGACATATGCATGCGCGTCTCTGAAAAGGGTTGGCTAATAGTATCCTGCACGCATTATCTTATGGGCGGTGGTATCCCCGACAAAGTGACCCCCAGCTGGCCCTTCGTGTAGCTCGGTCAAGATTTTCTGCGCTTCATCATGTTCTAAACAACGTAACATGACCCCATCATAATGTTTCTTGAAAAGCTTCGCTTGGATCAGCTGGTAAGATGCAGCTTTGAGTCTTATTGCGCATTTCTTCCTGGCAGTTAGAGCGGGGTCCAGAGTACCCTAGGCTAAGTATCCTGAAATGTCAGAGTACCAAGAAGGGCTACTCTGCTGAGGCACGTGGTGAGTCTGGTACATATAGATTTATTGTTCCCAACACTCTTCTTTAACTTCAACTCCATGGGAACTTGCAGTGTCCACAGCCATTTGGCATAAACCTTGTCCTTTCACGGTGTGTGTTGGTTTAAACTAGAAATCGTACTCTTGCAGGCACGCCACCCAGTTTCCTCGCCTCTCGCATAGCTCCTGCTGCACAAAGAGTGAGCGGACAGCTGGGTGTGGAACGAAAACCGTGACATGGTTTTTCAAGATGTAGGGCCTAAAATGCTTGACTGCTTTATAGACTGCATAAGCTTGCTTTTCGATTTCAGGGTAGTTCAATTCAGCTCCTTGTAAACCAGTGCTCATGAAGGAAATAGGTCGTTCATCATTGTTGCCGTCTTTCTTCGTGAGGACAGCTTCAAGTGAAGAATCTGAAGTGAAAGTGTACAAGATAATACCTCTGCTAAAATCTGGTCTTTGGAGGGAAGGCGCTTCAGCTATAGCCTATTTGATCTTGTCGAAGGCTTCCCTCTCTGGCAGATTCCATTGGAAATCTGCATTCTTTTTTATCATTCCCTGCAAAGGCTTGACTATCTGGGCGAAATCCGATATGAATTTACGGACAAAGTTGATTTTTCCCAGGAAAGATTGCATTGATTTCTTACTACTCGGGGGGGGAATCTGGGAAATGGCTTTCGCCCGCTCTAGATCTACCACAATGCCTTGCTTAGTTATAATGTGGCCCAGCAATTTTCCTTCCACCACAGCGAAGACACTCTTCTTCGGGTTGAGTGAAATCCTGTACCTTTTGCACCTCTCGAAGATTTTTTTGAGGTGGCGTAAATGATCGCCCTGGTGTTTTGAAAACACGGTGACGTCGTCCAAGTAGACTACCACGCTCTGCTCTATCAAACCACGGAAAGATATATCCATGGCCCGTTGGAAGTGTTA